>APFE030222131.1:9438-21378 GCA_000404065.3 Pinus taeda
GGTTTATGATGAGTTCATGGTTATTACTATTGTGATCAGACATTTTCTGTTGAAACACATATATGTTGTTGTCACTATGTCATATTGATGATATTCAATCATATGCTACTTAATGGCTTATGATGTTGAAGGCATTCAATATGATATCATGTGTTATTATTGATGGATGTCTTGAATTTGGTCATGCATTTACCCATGTTGTAAACATTGTGAAATTCTCCCATGTATGGGGAATTATATGTCAAAGCCATGTATGTCATTAATATAGCCATGTTGTAAACTTGGAGAGGTTGTATGAACTTATGGACAACCATGTGTTTTCTTCATAAGGCCTTGCACTTACATTGCATATCTCTAGAAGGTCCAATATATGCTCAAGGGAGCATGGTCAAGTTTTGGTATTGATTAGAATCATATATTGCAGCTACAAACCTTTATTTATAACAAAAGATTAGACTTATGGTATTTAACATGTCAAGCGGTGTACTTCTCTTAGCTTGGTTATGTCATTTTCCCTTGATGTCAAAGGGGGAGATAAGGACTTGTTGTTTTACAGGAGGTTGACATCAAGTTCAAAGGGGGATAGTGTTTGCATTATAGCTAATGTTTTTTCCTTGATGTCAACCTGGATGGCTAATGTATTGTCCTTGATGTCAACCTAGATGTCAATTTGTCATATTATGTAATCATGATTTTATAATTGTCGCAATATTTTTTTGATGTATTTTAGGTCATATGAATGTTTGTACAAGTGATGTAAAGGATGAGGAAGTGTATTGATAGGTTTCATTTGAGAAAAGTTGAAAAATCTAAAGTTTGTAAAATCATACGCAACTTATGTGAAGAAAAGTCACATACATATGTAGGTCTCATGAACAAGAGTCCCATATGCGACCCTGCATATGAAAAATTAAAAACCATCAGCATTTCCCATGGTAATCTCCCATAGTTTTGGGTCAAAAATGTCTATTTGATCATATCAACAATTACCGACAACAAATACTATTAATTAGCCTAAGGTATTAGAAAGGAACAAAGGTTATAAAAGGAGAAGGAAATTAAGTAGAATTGTGTGCATTTTTTACGAGATATTCAATGTGATTTGTTTTGGAATAGGTGTACACTAGAGCACAAGGATTGCAAATAATATGGTGTGTGTAGATATGATGCAAATCAAGGAGATAGTATGAGGCAGAGTTAATTTTTGTTGTTTCTAGAGACTAACAAAAGTTGATACATGAGTTGCATGTCTAATGGAAGTTCTTATAGTATTTTGATGTGTTTTATTGCAGGAAGGTTGAAGGAGTATTTGCAAATCTGATAAGAGATTTCTTGTAGGGGCATCAGTGATTCAGTGAATGGACAACCTCATATGGCTATCGAAGTTATAAATCTATGTTATTGATTGTCATTAGTAAACATGAATATATTCATAACGATATTATTATGTCTTCAGATGTTGTTATTGGTATTGATAAAAGTATCGTAATGGTTGAATTTATGAGGGATTTGGTTGTGTGTAATATTTTGAGATATCTACATAGGTTTTGTTCCTAAATAAAGTGCACATACTTGGATGTTTTTCATAACAATTACATATACATTTTGAGTTAATAAGTGTTTTGTTGTTTCTTGATATGGATTGCTGACAACTTTTTTTGTTACTACATAATGTGTATAATGATGTTAGATTTCCTTTGAAGATACATAATGGCTTATCTTTGGTATTCAATGATCTGAGATCTGTACATGGGTATTATGCAGAAAACTTGTGTATATACACGGCTTTATTTAAAGACAGTCGTGTATATATTCTGATTTGATAAGGATTTTCAGTGTTGCTTGGTTATGATAGTATATTGGTTTTGTGTTATTTGTTGTTCATTGTCAAGGATGTCTTGATCAGGATGTTTGGTATTTGACAGTGTTGTTTGATGATCTGAGATTCGTTATCAGTTTTGAGTTTGATCTGCAATTTTGTTGAAAAAGGGTTGATTAGTATCTTGGTATACAGTTTGAGCATATTTGGTTGATTAGTGTTTGACTTCAAAGAGGTTGTTGGTATTCAATGTTTGAGCATATTTATGGGTGTGAGTCGAGTTTGATGTTTTGATCAAATGTGGCCTACAGGTTTTGATGGTGGATTGAGATAGGTGGATCCAATATGAAAATTTTGAAACGTGGTCCATAGAGGTGTTGAGGGTTGGATCCTTCCGTAAGGAGTAGTAGGTTCCTTCTGGTGATAGCCAGTAAATATTAGGAAGTAGTAGCTTCCTTTCGGTGGTGGTTGGTAAATATCAAGGAGTAGGAACTTCCTTCTAGTCAGAGCTCGAGAAACCAAAGATTGTAACCTCCCGTGGGTAAGACCCTACATACTGGTAAGAGTCTACACATGTACAAGATGTAATTAATATTTTAATTATAATAAGAAAGTATATAGAGACGACATAAGTTGTGGTTTTCCTCCCAGATTGGGTTTCCACCTAAAATTATTGGTGACCCTATGTGTTGATGTGTTAATTATGTGTTATTGTTTCTCTTATTTTGTGTTGAATACTACTTACGGTTAATGCATAATGAATAGCTACTGAAATAATGATTCAAATAATTGTGAAAATAAAGTAATTTACATATACACTACTTGTGTGAATTAAAAGCCTGTATACACGAGTTTCCCGGAGAGTAGTCATGTATAATTTTTTGTATATGCAATTAAAGATTAAATGAAATGAAATATTAATTCACATCCCCACCCCCTCTCATTATTTCTAACAAGGACCTGCCAGGTGTTAAAGACAAGTGGACTAAAAGGGTTGTGGTCAAGCACTTATTTAGCAAGTCAAGTTTCTTCTTTTTATTGAGTGGATTGAGAGTTAAACACTGTTGACCTTAAGCCCTAATTTTCCTTATATCAAGGCTAATTGTAAGGGTCATGGTCCTTCATACGGGATCCCTATGATTATTGAATTAAAGTTGTAATATAAACAAGTTTTTTGTTTTGCAAAAATATTTTTTACTTTGTTGATTCACTTCTGTTACATTTTTGTTGTGCAAAGTGCTTGGAGTTGTGTGTATTTCAGTGTGTTTGTGATCGTGTTTTACAGATAGAACTGATTCTGAAGTACTAGGAAAAATCAACAGAATCAAGTTTTTTAAAGCCTTCTATTGTTGTTTAGTTTATTAATAAGAAACCCATTTCATTTTGTCCCAATTCAATGTGTTTTAATATGTATTATGATGACAATTTTTTTTCTTGATTTCTACCATTTGTTAATACCTAAGTTTTCTTTAAATATGTTGATGTCACCTACTCTTGTCTCTTTTTTAGTGCAACTTCTCGTGGAAAACCTCAAAGTAAGATGATTTTTCTAGTGGATCTACTCCAACCTTTACATTTCTAGGTGAGTTATCAAGACTTAGAGATTTCTTCTCTACTGTTTGATTGAAGTGAGTGCTTCTTCCCTTGATATGGTATGGCTCTTAACCCTAGCCATAAGAATTAATTTATTTCAACATAATTGGCAATTCTTCTAGGGACAAACTTAATGAAGTTTTGTCTCTTATGGTTAGCTTGATTTCTTATGGTTAGTTTTGGCTTTATTTTTCTCATTTTTTTATATGTAATTTAAATATTCAACCTTGTTTACAGTAACTTTGCAATTCTATTTTATTCCATCTATTAATTTGTTGCATTTCTATATTTCATATGTTGTTCTTCTTCAAGGAATCTATGCATGTATGCATTTTTCTTAGAGAAAAATCATGGGCATACATGTGTTGCATTAATAACAATCATGTATATGTCTCAAGTGTGGAAAATTTCCACCTTCTTTACTTTTTCATCTTTGAGGGTCTTATGACCTATCTTTGAGTGTTTTATCTTATATTGGGTATAATTATTGATCTCTAGAATTCTAATAATTTTATTTTCATTGCATTTTTAAAAGTGTAAAGAAAAATTCTCTTTGTTTCTAGGTTTAAGCCTTTAGGTATTTAAATGGTGCATTGTTTGGAAAAACTAACTTATGCTTTTGTTCTTGTGATTCTTGATTATTGCTTACTACATTTCTTGACTCTCAAAATCTTGTTTATAAGCTTTGATTCTTTCTTTCTTATATCTCTTTCCTCTAAAAAAACTAAAAGAAAATGTTACCTAGCTTTCATTAGAGTTAACATTTCTTTTTTCTTTTGCAAAAAAAGAAAAGGACAAAAAGCCAGTTCACTTCAATATTTCATTTATCCTCGTGTTGTTAGTGTTAGTGTAAAGATTTCGGAGAAGTGTACCAAAAATGTTTTACTTAAGTCACTGGTGACAAGTGACCCTAAAAACAAAATATGGTTGTTTATGCTTTAGATTTGCAATGAAAAATGGAAGAAAAACCCTACAGCAAAAGATCCTATGCAAACCAAAACATATAACAACAAAAATGAAAGTGTAGCAACCCAATGGATCATATAAATAAGCAAATTTTATTAATGTAAATGAAACACCTAGTGAGGAGAATTTACAAACTTATGTCTATAGATCCCCCTCCGTGGGATGGGTCCTTTTTATGTCCTTGTGCTTCAGCAATCTGTTTCTCTCTCTCAACTTGCAATAGGCAAAAAAAACAAAAAAAATAACTTGAACTCAAGTGGGAGATAAAATGTGATAAGACGATAGTGATGATGATGAGAATGATCAAGGTGAAGAATGAATGGAAGAACCCTCTATTTATAACAAAGTATTGAGCTAAATTAGGAATTAGAAAATAATAAAATATTATTGACCAAATCAAAATCTAGCCATTGGGAATATTTTATTATATTTTTTGCAAAGGGAAAAGATATTCAAAATGGTCAAATATCTTATTTAGAAAGTGGTTGAAGTAATTTAACAAATAAAATTATTTATTAATTACTTTGTGGGAATTAAGAAAGAAATAATTATTAAATATTGGTTTAATTATCTCATAAGGAAATATGAATAAATAAGGAATAATAAACAAATATGGATTTATTTAAATATTCCAAGGTGATTAAGTCAAAAGTAATTAAGGAAATAATTATCAAATAATTGATTTAATAATTATTTCTAGAGAAAATTAAATAAATATTGATTTATTCAATTATTCTCGTGGTGTTTTTGAATTTTAATGAAAAATAATTTAGGAAAATGGTTTACTAAATTATTCCCTATGGTGAAAGTGGCTTTACCATGGTAAAATTAATCCTACATGGTGTATCTCGATCCACTTAGTAAGAAATGGCTAGGTGGTCATTTTTTGGGTGATAACAGTTAGTACATTAATACTTGAAAAATATAAGATTTGTAGTTTGTAGTGAAAATTTGCTTCTTTGGTTTCATGTTTACATTTGTAAATTGTGTAGTTGCAGTAGTTGTTTGGTCTTATTTTAAAAGTTCAAATTCTTGGAACGATACTTAGTTGTGTTTTAACATTTCAAAAAGAAAAGAAAACTTTCATATTTTTTAAAACGTGTAAGACATTTCAAAAAGTTCAAAGTTAATTTAATAATTGTAGAATAAGTACGTTCGTTTATATTCAATGTTCTTATATTCGTTGATTCAGTTGAGTCTACAAACATCACAAGTTGCACTACCAATACCTTTGAAAAATCAAAAGCCTTTAAAATAAGCGCTTTTAAATTAACTAGACGTTTTTAGTTGTAGCACGTCAACTTGTAGTCTAGGTTATAGGAGCTTGGACTAGGATTGGAGAGTAAAATCCAAGGCCACCAAATTGAAACATAGTCTCATTAATGAGTGGTCAAATCCCAACATTGTATACATGTTGTCGATGAAGTTCCTCTAACACAGGAGTAAAACATTAGGTCATGTTTGGGAGTGAAGAGAGATACCCCCTCTTAGAATATCTTAACATTTGTGGACTATTATATCTATGGGGACTTCTATTGGGAATAGTCCTCTATGGATTTTCCCATCATGAATTTATGGGTTGAGATACCCTAACCATGTGTATGGTTTCAACTAATGACTATCTCACCTAGCCATCAAATGTGAGTTGGAACCTTAGTTTCCTATTCTAGGTTCCTTGTATGTGACTTCAATGGGGAATACCTAGGGTACCTAAGATAGACATGACATCACAATTATAGTACTTATATAGGATTCCCTACAAATTCATGGTACTTGCATCAGTAAAGGATGTGCCAGAAGGTCATTGTAACTACTTCTCACACCTTTATTGGTAGGTCTTGGGCCCTAATCATCCCAAGATTGAGTCCAAAAGGCCCCTCTGAGTGAGACTTTAGGAATAGGTTTATTTCTTGTTTCTTTGGGTAGTTTATAATGGTTTTCTCTATGCTTCTAGTTTTCCTTTTCTAATATGTCACTTTTGAATTTCTAATTCAAATTTGCCAAGAGATCACTCCACTAGTCTAGAAGGGTCCATGGCCTTTCTCTAGGTAGAGTTGCCTCCATGAAGGCATATAATGGATAAATATTATTTTTCATAACCAGTAGAGTTAAATTATATACAAGTGAACCCTCCCATAGAGGGGACATAGGTTGAGGAAGATCTTGAAGCACAAAGTTTTCTTAGATACTTAGTCGAGTGTGTCCCTGTTTCATGATGATTTCCATCAAAATATCAAGATAATATTTTATCTGGTAGAAAGTGTTGATATCCTTAATAATTTTGGGTTAAATATCAACGTGCTTGCTAGGCTTGATACTCCAATTTTTGTTTTCATTAGGTATTCTTATGATGTCACACCTCTTCATACCCCATTCTTTTCATTTACCTGAAATGAGTAGTCTTAGTCATATTGCTAGGACTAGGGGCATTTATACCCACATTTCTACCATTAGTGGAGGGGGAGTTAACCCTCCCATTACAAGTCGTTATAGTCTGACATCGTAATTATCATGTATAGTACATCAACCACTAATTTACTACTTTGTAAGGAAGGAAATTAAACTTACCAAGCCTTCATGCAAACATATTACTCTATCTGTTAGCTTAGATCTCAACATTGTAGAGTTCTCAAACTACATGGTTTGAAACCAAAGAAGTTTGCATACTATAGGCATGATACATTACTAGGGTTTGAACAATACAGAAATAAAATTCTATAGGAGGACAACCAACATCAACACTACGATACGATTGCAATATATCGTGTTGTAGAGGTCATTCATCTTCCATTAGCAATCATGTTTTCTTCACCATGGATAAATTATTGTTATATTGTGGATATATATTGCATATTTGTCACATATAAATATGTGACTAGATTTAAGTTCAAAACACCACCCTTCTGAGTCATAATACATAGAAGAGAATTCACCCACTCAAAAATAGATACTATTTGAACTAAAGTAGTGAACTCATGAATTGTTCTGTCGATAATTGAAACTCTTCTTGGTACATATTTTTAAAACTAGGATACCTATAGGGTTTTGATAACTCCCTTGTGGAGTTTTATAATGGACGTAGGTTTTAACTGGAGGGAACCCACTGATAACACTAGGATATATCAAAATTATGGAGTAGTAAAACTTTTCGAGAGGAGTCAAGGGTTAGATTTCTTTGAAAAAATGAAGGGTTATATGACGATGTGGCCTTGGATTTTGGGTTAAAGCTTCGGGACTGCAGAGAACAAGAGTAAATCACCACAATAAGGGGGCTAAAGATTCATATAAATGATGTAATAATTAGTAGAATGATCGGTACACCTCAGGGCCTCCCATCGAATAAAAAAGAAGGGCAAGAGAAAATTATTTCCAAAAAGAAACTTTTCTTGCATAATGAGGAGTTTATAGAAAGAAAAAAAAAGGATTTAAGGGGGGAGAGCTTGCCAACCCCCTAGAATGAGGTGGCATACCACCTATTAAAGTATATTTCTTGTGAAGGAAGGCTTAGTGTCGTGTATGCTTATTATTTTATATTGCTATACCAACTAGGACATCATGACCATTTGCAACCATCTCAAACCCTACACATTCCCTACTTATTGTAGTCTTTAAATAATATGAGTGGGAAAGTAAAATGAGGCAAGCAAGAACCCTTATCCCATCTAGGGCTAATCAAGCTAACCAATTCTAATGCATTGGATAGTTTGGAGCACGATGTCCCATGGATACAATTCATTGATATGAATAGGCAAACTTTCTTGGAAAACCAAGAAGCCTTGAAAGACCCAAGGAGTACCATTGTGAAAAAAGGAAAAGAGAAAACAACCCTTGGCCTTAGGCCTTGTAAACAAAATGAGAAAAAGGCCAAACTTGAAATCATAAAAAATAAAATTGCAACCACTAGTAAAAATGGGGACACCACTCAAACCTAAACTAAAAGCACGAGTGGTTAAATTACAACTTTAAACTTTGAGGATATAAAGGCCTAGAACAAAGGCAACGACTCAAAAAAAGAGATCCTCTCAAATCGTGATTCATGTGGAGGAAAAACATCATATAAAGGAACAACTTGAAAATTTTCATGTGGAACAAATAAAACTACAAAAAAAAGGAAACACTCCAAGTAGAGGAAAAACAGCTAAAACCTCATTCTCTAAATATTGTTGGACCCTTTGATATAGGGGGGCTATTGCCTATGCATCTCCTACTCCATCAATGATGTTAGAGGTGGAAACAGACAAAATTGAGGCCCAAAAATGGAAGATAAATTTAGTAGAAAGAGGTGTTGGAGAAGTGGCCAAATTGGAAGATGAGTTTGACAGGCTTAGGGAAGAGATGATGATTTTAAAAATACAAGAACCCAATAAGAAGAACAATTGGAAAAGGATATTAGGCAACTTGAAAATTAGTCTAAGTAGATTGAGACAACAAATATTGTTAGTGACAGCCAAATTGCAAAAATTGAGACTTCCTTGGGGGTCATGGCCCACCTATCCTTGGAAATGGCCATTTGTAGGAAACCAACAAGGACATATAACATCTTACGAAAGAAATAATGGTGCAAGTTTCTGATCTCGTATCTAGCAAGGAAAAGGGGTTCCACATTCAAACTCTCAAAGAATTCAATTAAATATTTCAAGAATGAAGTATAGAGGAGGAGGTTAAAATATGTGAATTTTATTTACACAACCTTGTATGATTAGAGTCACCTTCTTGGAACCCAAACCTCTATGTAAAGGATGTGTAACTTCTAGTCTTGGCATGTTGGCTAAAGCATGAAGAAATGAGGGTTGACAAGGTGAAGAAAACAATAGAAAAGGAGTTGACCACACCATTGTGGATCAGGGCAGAGGACCCTAACCTTCAAGCCATTATTGCATCACACAACATCCTCGCAAAGAATCAATAGGTAGCACCCATTTGGAGACAAAAATAGGAAGAATCCATCCTTCATTTTGAGGACATGTCTAGCATGCTAGGAGAAGTATCCATACAAGTATGGAAAAAGAGATGGCAAGCCTTGACTTATAATTGACAAGTCAAAGAGGTTCATTCCGCTACCAAATTCCATAATGCTCTATCAAGGACACCCCTCTACAAGGGGATTTTATAGAGGGTAGGTGTACAATGGATTGGCCTAAGATTCAATCCTCTATTGCTACTAAGACTGATAGAGCACACTAGTTAGGAATAATAAACCAAGGAATGGAAAAATATAGAGGACACAACAGGATTCTCGTAACAAGGTAAACTATTAAGATATATTGCATGGGATGCTAAAGAATTTGTTAAATAAATGCAAGAACAATATGATCAAAGAGAGCAGCAAAAGGACCAATAAAATTAGAAAAAGTAAAGTTTTCCAATAGTGGGAAAATATCTAAGTAGGAGGGTATGATGGGTGGACCCCAAAAATGGATGTTCAAAGGCCCATCTACAACCTCTAACCACATTAAAAACATGCATTATTTACATTGTTAATTACACATTTTGATGATTTATATGTTCTACCTCGTGTTCAGTTATGCTTAGGTAATTTAATCATGCTTACGGTTACATGACCTTTGGCAGCATAAGCATGTTGATATGATAGGTTTTTATTAGAAAAGATTTGTCTTCTAGTAGTCCTCCAACAGTCTACCATAAAAATAAGAACCTTGCTCCCTCAATTATCAATATGGAACTCAATAATTGCTTGAGTATAGGCCATAACAATAATAAAAGACAGATGTAACTATGTAGCATACCCTATGAGACAGATTGCCTATGATTTAGGGATTTTTTCAAGGGAAAATAGCACTCTATTAAGGAGGTTGCTCCCTATACTTTTTGTATAAGTAGGAGACTTGAGGCTAGGTCCCAGGAGAGGATACAAAACATTATTTTTTGTTGCATTGTAGTCCTGCAATTTTAAGTTTATTCAAACTTATGTATTATTGATTTATGTTAATAGAAGGACAATCTTTCTTACCAAGTAGCTATAGTTGGACTTTTATTAGGTCTCTAGGTAATTTGGGGGGGGGGCACCCGTATGACCTCTAGAGACCCTTTTTTACCTCTCTTTCTCATTGTCATGCTTATTTTACATGTTTTTTATGTCTTTCATTTTTTGTTGCGAGTAATTTAGTGAGTGATGCATTTTGCATGTTCCTGGAGAAGCTTAGTAACTTAGTATTTCTAATTTGTTGAGTCACTATCATGAAATATATGTTAAAAATATATCTCTTTATGAGTTGTAGGCTTTCTACCATCAAGTTTATGTTAATCTCAAATTTGGAAGTTCCTATAGGACCACAAAACTTTCTTGTAGCATTACAAAACTCCCCTGTAGGATGGTCCTAAGAGCTTTTGTTTAGCACTTTCTTTCATGGTTAATAAACATTTAATTTGAAAATACATCAAACAACATTTGTTGATATGATTTAGTGAACAAGGGAACAAGGAAGGAAACAATTAGCATTGTATGATCACATTTTGTTTGTTGTATTCTTAATTCCTTTTTGCTACTATCGATCGTTATTTTATAGAAGTGGGATTAAGTTCACATTTTTGTAAGATTAGAATGGGATTTCCCTTGTTGCAATCTTTATTCCTCTACAACTAGAAGTTAGCTTTATTTTCTTGCAAATTAGTATAGATTTTAATTTTCTACAATTAGTTTTGTTACTGCAAGTTAGTTTAAACTAAGTGATTACTTCACTGGAGGATCCCCCTTTCACTTGATCAAGGATACATTTATTTTCACATTTAGGTTAATAGATGCATTAAATAGAAAGAAGAAGTGTGGATTGCACATATAGTGCAAGATACCTCTTAAGTTTGTACAAACCCCAAGTTGACATATAAAAGTTGAGACCTTCAGGGATACAACATTGTTGTTGGAATAATGAGGGCCATCACATTAACTATGAGAAGGCTAGTGATTCTTCTATAGGGCTTGTTAAAAAACCCCAAGGATGTGTTAGCCAAGGCTATTATCTTTTTTTACTTTAATAATTATATTTACTTAAAATATGTCGTTGGACAAGGTGCAAATACCAGACATGAGCTCTTTGCATTATGACTTATTTTGGAAACAACAATAGAAAAGGGATCAATCAAATGAAGATATATGGAGATTCCAAAATGTTGATGTGTTAGACAACAGTAAATTAAAATTTGTTGCTACGCCTAATCATGAATAATATCCTAGAGGTAAAAAGTAGTTTCGATGGATTTTTTTTACTCACAATTATATATAGCACAACAAAGAGACGTATCAACTATCTAACTATATCAATGCAAGAATTTAGAAGAGGACTCAAATTTCATATTTGGAATGACAACTATAATGATGTCATGCATAAAGGTATTTGTCCTTTCGTTCAGTTTCTATTATATTTTGTTCTAAATTACCCTTAAAGATGAAAAACGCTTATATAAAATTTTGCAAAGGTTGCCTTAAGGAGCCTAAGATGGATGTAGTAAGTATATGTAGGATAAAGAGGTGTGTTGAAAATAATACTGAGAGGGGGGGTGAATCAGTATTATCTAGTCCTTTTAACAATTCTTCCTTATTTATA
>APFE030222131.1:28237-51652 GCA_000404065.3 Pinus taeda
TCAGATCTGAGCTGTATTGTGTGTAACAGAGGTGGAGATACTTGTGAGAAGTATTATGCTGTGTAATGTTACATGACTCAATCATTAATATACAGATAGTTGGGGTTTTTAGCGAGATGCTTTCCCCGGGATACATACTGTGTTAATGTGTGAATGCTCTTGATGTTTTATTGTTATTGATGCTGCTATATTGATGATCAACGTAGAGGAGCTTATGTATTGTGTATGTTTTCCGCAATAGAACATGATCAGGATAATCTCCATTGAATATGTGTTAAATTATTCAAAATTTCTACATCGACCTCAACCTGCACACTCTTCTAATGTCTCTTGAAATCTTAATGATAATCTCTAAAATACGATTCTTATGAGAAATGGAACTCGTTGTCTAGAAAATGGGAAAGTTTATGTGGTTTTGTCATATGTAATGTCTGTTATTTCTATCTCGGTATCTGTTTTCTTTGCCATTTTACTTTCTTGAATGGGAATGTATGGTATATTTCTAGTTTGGAGTCTTTTAGTGGATGAATGTTTGTTCGTCGGTGTTAGTTATATCTTTGAATTGTTGGGCTTGAGCACGAGAATGAGCTTAAATTCTTTCCATCAGATTTATTACATCTATGGTGTGGACCTCACTATTATTGGGCTCGGGACGCTGGTCTGTGTAGCCTTCTTCCTTAGGCGAGAGACTAACCTTGGATTTTCTCTGTCTATTGACTCAATTGAGCACGGGGTGTTGGAACATAATATTGAACATTGAAGGTGGCCATCCTATTTGACCCTCGGTTCCTATGAGAGGCTCGATCCTAATGAAGTTTGCCTCTTTCTTTTATTTCATGCTATTATTTCAGGTTCACAAAATTCATGTAATCACCCTAACCACGAGTAGACGTTTTGGTTCTAGAGTATGGCTCATCTTGTTCGGTTAAAAATTTGTGGCTTTATTGTTTGGTTAATAATTCAAATGGCTCGTCCATCCCTTGGTGCTAGCTCGTTCGGAAATGGGGGCTAAGGTCATAGTCAACAGTTGGCGAATCGAAGCTGCAAGGGTTCATCCTTAACCCAGTAACTGAGAAGAAGCAACCTCAAGAATGATGCTCAAATCATCAACGAGGCAGCCCAGGCTTATAATATAGGCACCCCAGCCCAAGTTAAACAAATTATATCAACATTGGAAGCATAATTAAATCAGTGGGTAGAAATTGAAGTTTAGATAGAAGAATGGCATAAACTTAGTTCCTAACCCGGGACATACTCGAGGCTATACTACTCAATATAAACAAATTGTCCATCTCTACTGGCTGATGAAAAATATTATGGACAAAGCTATTATGACCTCTCCTACAAGCTCTGTCAAATTTGATCCAAGTTTTCAAGTAATTCAGAAAGAACTTCAACTTATCCATTTCCAAATCCAGTAGCAAAATGTTCATCTTGGCCACATTGAATATCACATTTTGTATCTTTCTCAATCTGAATTACTAGATTTCAGTGCTAAAGACCCAACTCCTGTGCAGGCCTCTCATGAGTAGTAATTAGTTTGGATATGGTAGCACTTAATTTTGTTTAATTTTCTTGATGTATATTTTGGTTAGTAATCTATACTATAGTTATTTAGGTGATAGATGGTTTCCAAAAGGCACTATTTGATCGACTTAAACTATTGAGATTTTGGATGGCATATAATGCGGTTCGGTGGCCAACAAACCTAGTTTCCGAATGGGTAAATTGAGGCCACTAAACATATTTTTATGGATGTAACCTACTTTAATGAAAATGAATGAAGGAAAAGGTCTTGCTAAGATTACAACAACAGCAAAAAGTTAATATTAAAAATTATTAATATTATAGATATTAATGGTAATACTAAATTAATAATATTATTAGCACCATTAAGGTAATAATGTTAATAATAGTATCAATATAAGTAGTAATGTAGTAATAAATACTAATGGATTATAAGAAAAAATATAAGTACAAATATTGGTATTGCCCCTAAGGGGCAACTTAATTAGTGATAGCCATGACATGAAGTTTTATGAAAGTATGAGGTTCGAGGATCAATTCCCTCTGAGTAGGCCTAATAGTTAAGAGCATGTGTTTCCTCCTAAGAGGCTACAGGTTCAAAACCAGAGGGGGGTAGAATATGTATGCCTTCATAGACTAAGCAGTCAAATATTTGTGTGGAGGTGGGTCCCTTATCCCACAAATAATGGGGTTTCATACACCAATTTGGTGTCTAGCTTGGCTGTAACCTTAAAATTGGATTATATATATATATATATATATATATATATATTATATATATATATATATATATATATATATATATATATATATATATATTAATCATTTATGAATTAATTTTTAAAAGTTCTTTTAAGTCATGTACTAGAATATTTTTTATACAACTTTCTCACACACTTGAAAGTGAAAATATAAGTGTTTTTTTAGTTAATTTATTTCTTTATAAAGTTGATATAAGATTATGATATTTTATATGGAAATTTTGTCCTAAGTAAAATGTTTTCGTTGACATTGTATTCGTTTTTGTACGAAGGTTCACAAATTTGAATCGTAAGATCCTTTTGTTTTTTATGAATGCAATGCAACATTGCAAGATTTGTTTTTGATGAATGCAAGATATGAAGATTTGTATTTATATTTTGATGAATGCAAGGTATGAATTTTCCAACAAGATCTGTCACAGAGCTATCACTGCAAAAATGCACTAAATCGTTTAAGTTGAGAAATTGAATTAACTTGCCAAATGAAAAAATCATCAAAGTGGTGTGTAAAATTTGTTCACTGGCTAATGATTTCCCTATCTTGAACGAGATTGAAAAATTCTATCTAATTCTCATCATTGGCCATCTCCCATTATGTTAATGGTTTTGTTACACCCACATATTTTCACCATAGAAAAAGATTTTAAAACAAAGGATTTTATGAAAAGGATTTAAACATTATTTACTTGTTACGATTGGAGGCCGGCAAATAACCAATATATTATTTTTCAAATTATTTTCCCAAAACTAAATAAAGAAGTATCATTTACGTTTAAGGACACTCTCCAACCCAGTATGGAAGATATGTTGTAATGTCTTATTATGTAAACATTTTGACTCGATAAAAAAAAAAATAATAATAATATAAATAAAAATATATATATATATATATATATAATATATTATATATATTATATATATATTATATATATATATATATATATATATATATCGAGGAGTTGAGGGAGTTGGGAATTGGGCAGCTGGAACCCTAGCCTCCTTCGCTCCCTAGTTCATGCCTCCTCGACCGTGGACTTGGCAACCTTCCTTCTTTTCCTTGGTGAGCACTATTGTTTGTTACAGGTTTTTCGTGTGGGGCTTTACTAGGTGTGGGCTTTTATGCTCTTCTCTTGCCACCACTCATTTTCCCAGGTTAGACGTTGTGGTTCACTAGGTGATGGAGTCACTATTGATCCATTGTTGAGATTCGTGGCCCTTTCTTTCTTGCCAGAGATTTTGCCTGCAACCGCGATGGTCTGTAGTTCTGGTTTGGTGTCTCTGTTGATTTTCTTCACCCTCTACAACTCTTGCTGCGATCTTTTGGAGTGTTTTATGTGGCTGAGGGAGCGACCTTCTCTGGGTTTTGTCTTTGGATTGTCAGTGACCCTTGACGGGTTTTTGCATGATTTTTATTGAGGGTTGTTTTTTACCCACTTTGTAAGGGTTTTTTTCCACCTGTTGTTTTTAGGCTTATCATATTTTTTGCCTTGGGTTATTTTTGGTGTGCCCTTTGGGGTTTTTTGCGGGCCTATGTGCTTTGTTCTATTATTGCCTTCTCTGCCTTTTTCTTGCATTGCCTTGAGGGATTTTTCTGCTAGGTTTTTCGACTTATGTATCTATAATGCCTCAGGGCATCTACAAAATGTAATTCTCTCATTGAATAAAATCATGGTTTTTTTTCCTTAGAAAAAAACTATAATTAATAACTAAACCTGCCTAGATCCATCTTAACTTTGAATCTATCAAGCATTGAGAGGGATCAGATCTCTTTTCACTTTAAAAGAAGTTTATACCTCAAGAGATTTGATCCTTAATAACACTTGGTAGATCATGAATTAAAAGAAATGTATTAAACTATATATATATAATTCTATATTTAGTCATTGATTCATAAGAACACATTAATACCTATACATAAAATCCATAATAATGTTTTTTTTACAGACACATAATAATTTAAAAATAATAAAATTAAACAAAATTATATAAAATTATCAAATCGTTACGAGTGAAATTAACAACACAATTACTTACCTTTTCCTTTTATACATTAATGAAATAGTAAATATTCTTAAACAACAACACTTTGTTAATTAAACTGGTATATATAGTAAATAACATAATAATTTAATTTGCTGTATTTTTAAATTAAATTTATCATCCATTTTATTATTTTAAAAACAATGAAATTTAATAAAAATCAATACTTACCTTTTTACAATTTATGATAATAAATTCAAAATATATATAATAAATTAAATATTAGATTAATTTTATTTAGAGGAAAAAATGTATTGTAACTACATTAATATAATATTATTTAATTCAATTATATATATATATTATATATATATATTATATATATATATATTAAAATAAAAATTATTACTTATACAACTTTAATTTATAATATTTTACTTTATTTTATATAACATATATTGTAATCAATATCAAAGTTTATTAATATATATAACACCAAATATTATTATCTTAAATAAAATATATATTGTTGTAATTTTTATATACTAATTTATTTTTAATATAAATATAATTTTTTAAATAATAATAAAATGAAATTTTGATGTATTTAACAATTTATTTTACTATGTAGTCTATGGGGTCTTGGATAAATGGTGATTGGGTGTTTCATTAAGGCACTCCTTGATGTGAAGTTATTGATTCAATTACCCACCTTGGGCGGGGTAATATATTAGACATGATGAAGATGTAGTCCTACCAAGCTTACAAAAAAAACAATTTATTTAATTATGTAATGCCATGGAAGTCCATAAAACAGAGTGTAATACAATGGAAGTCCATGAAACAGAGTTCATATTTATGTTTTCAAGAAGATTTTTAGTTTGAAAGTGTTGTGAAAATTAACAATTTTTCTTTCATAAATTTAGTATAAATTTGCACAGTGAAGCATTCAACACAAATCAGAATAATGAAGGTTTCGCACTCCACTCTCCCTATTGCGGCTAGGGCTCGGCCCTAGTCGACCCTAACCCACCCTCAGAGCGGCTCTCCTCCTCAATGTTTAGCAATGGTGGGTCCTAGAGTTTCAACAGGGAAGGATAAATTTTGTTATGGCATCAGAGTTGGCTCGCCTCTCTTGGTCTCGCCCTCTTCTTTAAAGGCTAATTCATTGTGTGTTTCCTTTGTCCTTAGCATGGATATCTCACAACTTCTCAAACTTGATTATAGTTCCATAACATTTTCTTCAGCAAGGGTGATTTATTTTGGGAAAGTTTTTACTAAATTTGGTAACGCCCCTCTTTCTTTTAGAGGTGTGCTAAATTTGGGTTCATGTCTTAGTTCTTCTACCCCTCCAGTTTTGTTGGTGCAGGAAGCCTCAACAATCACAGTCACATTACAGATTAAATCCATTAATGAGGCTTTGGATTTATCAAAAAAATGTTTAGTCTGTAAATACAACGGTCTTTGGCCAAGATTAGTTGATTTATGGGCTTTGGATTTCAAAGAACTGGAAACCCTTTCTCCTTGACGATTTAAATATTTATCCTATGGCTAGTATGTTTTTTACTGTGATTTTTTATAATCTTAAAGAGCGACATAATGTTTTTAACAATGAACCTTGTTTTCGGGGAAGTGTGGGGCTCTTTATGCAACTTTGGACCCCATCTTTTGGCCTTCATTCTACTATAATTTCCTTTGCTCCAGTTTAATTCAAGATTTTGAATATGCCCTTGCATATGTGGAACTTTTCAATGCTCAAAATCATTGGGAATGCAAATGTAGTTTTCCGTTGTTGAATCCCATAAACCAAAGATTATCTCAATCCCTCTTATGCATGTATCTATGTTGTAATGCACCCCCTCCTAATCTCAAGCCCAACTAGGTTAGAAGGAGGTGGATACTATGCTGACCCAATCTCCATGATCTATTATGAAAATGGGGTCTAAATTTTTCAACATTTTTTTACTTCTTTAGGGCCTAAAATAGCTACCATAATTGCATTTGTCTCGTTGAGACCTTCCAATGACATAAGTTTCACCTCGATCCGACTTATGGATCAAAATATATGATCATTCGAAGAAATATCATTTACTACATTGCCACGTCATCAACACTTTCCATGTGGTAGCTAGGTGACAACCCACATGGCACCTTAAGCGATTTCCCTAACATCGTGGCACCCCAAGTGGTTAGGCATGCTCCTCCAAGTAGTCGGGATTCGACCTCACCCACCATTTCGCAAGTAGAATTCTACCCTAGGGTCCCAACCCTGAACGGTTCGAACCCCGACTTGGCCCAACTTCGACTTGGCTCAACTTCGACCTAGCCCAACTCTGACTTGGCCTTACTACCATTTCTTTGTCTTCCTTCGACCAACTGTTCCGCCTCACTCGGCTGTCAAGCCCAATTGACCCAACCCCCAACTAGCAGGTCCCACCTAACTAGCTCAACAACGCTCTTTTCGTCAAGCACAAACTCACGTCAAGTTACGTTCTTTGTCTAACTTGCCTAACCCTCGACCTGGCAGCTCCCACTAGCGAATTGAAGCTTTTTTTAACAAGTCTTTCATACTTAGAATTTTTTTTGGCAAATTCCAACTAATCTTGTACATGTCAAACTTCCATGACCTATGGATACCTGACCTTCAAAATATTAAAGGTGTTTTCGACACTCTATGCCTATGGAAGCCATAGCTCATTGCACGCATGTGATCAGCAAGGACTATTGAAGTGCATGATTAATTTATTTCATAGTGCATTAGAATAATACAGACCTTCGATTGTCCACTTGCCTATTAAAATACACAGAACCAGCACTTTAGTGCCTTTTACTAAATCACAGGGAACTTAACTAGTTTTCTCACTCACATTGTATTTATATATATATATATAAAGAGAGAGAGAACCAACACTTTAGTACCTTTCACCAAATCACATGGAACTTAACTAGTTTCTCACTTACTATTATATATATATATATATATATATATATATATTTATACACACACACAACATATACACAGAGATGTCTATAATACATGCCATCTACCAATTACATCAAATCTCACGAATACATTCACAGATTTATCTATCCATCTAAACTGAAAATCATAGATGTTCATGCTCACATAGTATATACAGGAAATCAACCATTCCTTATGGTATGCATACAAGAAATCTAGTATCCATTAACACACAGGAAATCACATTCCTTAAACCAACATAAGCTTTTAGCTAACATGATGAACATATACATGTCATTCAAACATTAGGAGCATAGTTAGATATTTATCTTATATGGCGAAAGAGGGTTGGTAACTGAGAGTAGGACTTCAACTCTCCACTCAACCATAGACAAACTACAACTACTATTACTTATAGTTGTCACCCCCAAGCTAGATTCAAAATATTGAGGTAGAGTGCTTCTAAGGAGTTTTAACCAACATAATAGTTGAAACGTGATGCCACAAGGCCACACTACTTTCATCCACAAGCTACACACATTATCATTCAAACATTGTAGGCATAATCACACCCATGCCAAGATACCACAGTGTAGAGAGATTCAACTCACTTTTAGGAGAAGAGAGTCCATAATAAGGAAGGCTCATCAGTGAGTAAGCTACTGATGGGTAAGGAAATGACTCTCCAGATGGTTCATCACTTATTCAAGAACCAGAGCTTCAGCCCCAAGGCAACTCCTAGTGGTTCTTCAACCCTCACAAGCACCTGAGTGACTCTTCCCAATCCAACTAGCTCATCAATCCATGAGCTTCCAATGGGCTCTTCATCCTTACAGGTAATCCATTGCTCTCTATGAAGCTTTTACCTAGCAAGCCTCTATAAGAGTTCTTCAACTGATTTTTAAATTGCCTCCATCGCTTAGCAACAATAATTCTAGATGTTTCCTTCTTTATGCTCTTTCACTACTTTTGTGTGCCTAGGATGATCGTTCTCTCTACATATGCCTATGTGCATGCATGAGAAAGAACATGTGTATGAATGAATGTATGAAGGTCTTCTTTCCTCCTCCCAAAAGACTAACTGCCCAACATTCTCCATGATTTCAAAACAGTCAACCTCCTTGGACAACGCAACCCGTGTTTCCTTTAATGTTTTGTCTTCTTCCTTGCTTATGGTTGGAGCTAAAGGACCCTTGCACCTATCCTTATTTCTTCAGTTAAATTTATTTCTTAGTCAACCCCTTAACCAACCAAGATTGGTATTTAAAACCACAATTCCCTCAAGCAATCTCCTTCCTAAAGCAATGGAATTTGTGTCCCTCTCTTAGCCATTTAAATAATTACAATTATTTACAAGAGAGAAATATTAACCAGGGGATATCACAGTCGCTCCCCCTTGAGGGGGACATCATCATTAGTGGTCATTAGCCATATATAACTAAACATGCTTTAGACCAAGAATTGTTGATTGTGGATATTTTTATACACAACTTTGTACAACATTTACATAATATTTACATCTACCCTACTCAATGCATAAGAGAGGATATGTTGCCTGCATTAGGTCAGTGATTTCCCACATGGCTTCCTTGGGCCTAAAGTGTCTCCATTTCACTTTGACTTGCTCTATTACTCAGTTCCAGAGTGTGAGTTGCCTCTGATCTAGGATGCATAGAGGTTCTGGATGGAACTCTCCCTCGAGTTCTACCTATAACACAGACCAATCAATCACATGATTAGCACCTTGCACATATCTTTTAAGAAATGAAACATGGAAAACATCATTCACTTATTATTGGTGGTAGAGTTTCCCTATATGAAACTAGTCTTATCCTTTTGAGCCGACAAAACCATGGTGCTAGCTAGGCACATGACCCAAATTTCAAATAACTCTTCTTGGGTTTAACTTGCAAGAAAACATGCTCCCCAATTTGAAACTCTTTGTGAGTTATATGTTAGTCTGCATATATTTTATGCTTGTCCTATGCCACTTTTAAATTTCTCGGTAATGGCTTGCATTTCCTACTCCATATCCTTTAACATATCAGGCCCAATAAGGACCCCATTCATTGGATCATTGTAGCTGATAGAAGTGTTACAATTCCTCCCATAAAGCGCTTCAAATGGGATCCTCTTCATCAATTCTTGATACCCATTATTGTATGTGAATTCCACAAGTGGAAGGTACTCTTCCCACTTCCTAGGTTGGTGCAGCACATACATTCTTAACATGTCCTCAAGAATTATGTTTGTTCTCTCTATTTTCCCATTGGTCTAAGGGTGGTATGTTGTGCTAAATTGTAGCTTTGTTCCCAAGACTGTAAATAATTCTCAAAAATTTTCAAGTGATTTTAGCATCTCTATTTGAGACAATCTTCTTGGGAACTCCATGTAGTCTTACAATTTCCTTTATGTATATTTGTGCCACCTCACTAGTTGAATGTGTAGATTTGATAGGCATGAAGTGATCCACCTTGCTCAACTTGTTGACCACTACCATGATTGCATCATGTTGTCTTGGGGTCCTTGGTAGCCCTGTAATCAAATCCATGGAAATCACTTCCCACGTCCATTTCGAAATAGGAATGGGTTGTAACAAACCAACTGGGTACTTACACTCAACCTTGATTTGTTGACACTCTATGCATGTGGAGATGAATTCTGACACTTCCCTTTTTAAATCAAACCATAAATAAAATTTATTAATAGATGTTAGCATAGTTTGGTAACTTGGGTGGCTAGAATATGACTTGTAATGAAACTCCCTTAATATGAGTTTCTTCCAGTCGTTGTTATTTGGTATATAAAATTTACTTTAAAACTTAATCATTCCTTATCTCCATTGCCTCAAGAACTTTGTTGTATTTTTTTTTTTAATTGTTGATACTTTTTGTCTTGCTACCCAACGTTTTTCATCTTTTCTTAAATATCAGTCCCGTAGGAAGTTATGGTTTCTAAATGGTTTAATTGCACCCTCCTATTGAGTGCATTAGATACTATGTTCTCCTTTCCTTTTATATATTTAGTTTCAGAATCAAATTCGTTGAACATGGTCAGCCATCTGACTTGCCTTGCATTTAACTTGGGTTGTTGAAATAAATACTTCAACCCTCCATGATCATTCATTATGGTAAATTTTCTACCAAGAAGGTAGTGTCTCCACATATTCAATGCATGGATGATGGTAGCCAATTCCAAATCATGAGTTACATAGTTTTCCTCGTGTTCATTTAGCTTCCATGACTCATAGCAAACTACCCATCCTTCTTGCATCAAGACTCCATTGAGCCCCTCATTGCAGGTATTCGTACAAACCACAAAATATTTGTTTGGATCTTCAATTCTTAACATGGGTGCATTAGTGAGAAATTGTTTCAATTGTTCAAAGCTTGTTGCACATTTTGTTGTCCATTTGAACCTCTTCCCTTTCTTTTCCAGAGCAGTAATTGGACAACCAATCCTAGAGAAATTCTTAAGAAATATCCTATAATAGCCTACCAGTCCCATGAAGGACCTAACTTCAAACATATTTTTAGGTGTTGGCCATTCCATGATAGCCTTAACCTTCTCTGGGTCAACTGTTACTCCCTCCCTTAAGATAGTGTGTCCCAAGTAATGAATATGTGACTAAAAGGAATTGCATTTACTAAGCTTTACATAAAGCTTATACTTTCTTAGAAAATGGAGTGTTGTGGCCAAATGCTCTTCATGCTCCTCCTTGGTCCTTGAGTAGACCAAAATGTCATCCATGAAGAATATGACACAATTATCCAAATGAGGGCACAATACATTGTTCATAAGGCACATAAAGGTTTCAGGTGCATTTGTAAGTCCAAAGGGCACTATGATGAATTCACAATGCCCATATATCATTCTGAAGGTTGTTTTATGGATGTCCTCGTCCTTTATATGTACCTGATGATAGCTTGACCTCAAATCAATCTTGGAGAAGATTTTTGTTCCTCTCAATCGGTCAAATAAATCATCAATATGTGTCAATGGATACTTGTTCTTGATGGTCACTTTATTCAATTGTCGATAATCAATGCACAATGTGAGTGTTGTCATTCTTATTTATGAACAAAACTAGTGCTCCCCATTGATATATGCTTGGTATTATGTAGCCCTTATCCAACAGCTCCTTGAGTTTTAGCTTTAGCTCAACTAATTTTGAAGTGCTCATTCTATACAAAGCTTTAGAGACTAGAGTTTCTCCTGACACTAATTCAATATAAAACTTTGTGTCTCAATGAGGAGGTAAACTGAGAATTTCTTTAGGGAATACATCTGAGAACTGCTATAAAACAGGGTATCTGTTCAGAACTTCACTATTTTCTTTCCCTACACTGTCATTAGTTGCAGCACTGCTGGAAATATGCACAATGAATAGGAGACATTATTTTCTATGACTACACATAACTTGCACGGTTGAAATCAATCTCACTAATATGGGTTTCAAATTTCCACGCAACACTCTGGGCTTCCCAACTTCATCCAAGCATTCTGTTAGTGTCAGTGTCTTCACACTACCATCAGTGATCAAAATTCACTCTTTTGCACTCATATTAGGAGTCCCATTCTTAATGAGTTGCATTCCATTAGGTCATGGATCAACTGATGATAAGCACATTTTAGTTTTTTCCCTCATGACACATATCTACTAACCACTTTTCATGTGTGATTTAGCCAATGGTTCAGGTCCATGTTCATTTTCAATCTATTTCATTAAATAGGTATTAGGTCTAGGATTTGTTTTCACTCCTTCCAAAGTTTTCCAAGTGTCGGTCCATGTCACCATTCGAATGAATGTACCATCATTAAAAGAGTTGTCATCATTATTTCATGTTCCAATGGGTCATTTTACACCTTGTTTGTGCTTCAGTTGTGCTCTGGTAAGGCTCATTTCCCTCTCCTAGGGTTTTTGTTTCTGAGCAAGACAAAATGAATTTGGAAAAAGTGAGAGATTTTTTTGTCCACAATAGGCCAAGAAAGAAAAATTGTTATAGACATATTTTGGTACTGCAACCCCAATCACATATGTCAATAAACCAAGGGCTTCTAAGCCCCTAAAAGTGTTGTTTCATACCCTAAAGGAACAAGGTCAGCTGATTACATCATTTCCTAGAAGTTCTCCCTGAAAAGCTGCTCAGAACTGGTCAAAATTGGACCATACAGACTGCTCCATGCTGAGGGTGTGATGCATCTCACCTGTTACACAGATGGTGTGATGCATACTGAAAATCCCTTCTGTAGGATGCAATGAGCAAGAGAAGACAAATCGCAGAGGCAGCTTGCTACGTGGAAACCCAGAGAATCTTCTAGAAACTGCTCATTTGACACTTGCCTCTCTGAATTCGCCCAGGGATGAGTCAGAGATCATGAAATCTCCAAGTGGAACCAAGAACTATCAGAGAAATGACACTAATCAAAATCCCAGAAGCTGACTCACCCACCTGCAAATATCTATATATGGATCCCTCATCCTAGAGATTCAGAGGCTGGAATTTTGTATTTTGTAAGGAAGTGTTGTTGGTTTCTCTGTGAAACATCATAGTGTTGGGTGATTTAGCTTTTCATGAGGTGAAAATGGCTTTCATGCTAGGAGGATGGCGCTGGGTCAGACCAATGGGTTGTAATCCTCTCTTCTACTACTATCAATAAATCTATTTGAGTTTTCCTCCATATTCTTGTATATTTCTGATTCTTATATTGATATATGCATTTGTATGGTTAATATATATCTGATCCTATATTGTTTATGGTTATAGACCTTTATGCTTTGATGGTATTATGCTGCTTTGACTCTACAGGTGTTTCTTTGAAGCGAGACAAGTGAGGAAGGAGTGGCAAAGCTCTATCAAAGGAGGGAGGAAACAAGCAAGGAGCCAAGCAAAAGACTGAGGTTGGTACTCTCTGCTTCTCTCTCATCTATCTCTCATAAAGGAAAACACAAGTAACTTTAGTTTGTTTGTTTCTAAGATAGCTACCCATCTTAGTGGGACTAGCAAGTCTGAATGGACACAAGTTTTCCCGATAACAAAAACCTCCTTCACTTTTTACCCAGGTGTCATGGTTTTAGAGAAATGTCAAAAATACGGTCGCTACAAGAGAGTTGTTGCACCTCTGGAGTTACCTTGGTAAAATCAATGTTTCACCTAGATGGAATGACCAAATGACTTGCTTGATGAGTCAAATGATAACTAAACACAAATAGATTTCCAATGAGATATCATGAGCTCAATTTTAAGTTGAGTAAGACCTTCAAAAGTTGAGTGCAACTGCATTCTGCATTTGGGCAGCCTCATTCTGCACATTTTTTACCAGTCTTGGGAGATTTGACTATTGATAGAGCAAATGAGCTCCAAATTGAAAAATTTAAGATTTTTTGGAAAGTAGACTCGCCAAGCTTTCCAACGAGCTATCACATGCCCAATTTGGACACTGGGAAGGCCTCCAAAAGTGTCCTGCAAAAAGGCACTATGCACCAAATTCCGGCGCTATGTATAGGAGTGGCACTACGCACCTGGGTTTTTCCTGTAGTGTAATTTTGAACTGGCGATACGCACCAAACCGGCGCTACGCTTTTGACTGTGAGACTTTTTGGAGAAATGGTTTGCATATTTGGATTCAACATGATGATAACATCAATCCCTAAAAGTTTTAGTAATCTTGTAGCAAAACTTGGTCACCTAAAGGTCAAAAAAACCATCAAAAAATGACCTCTCTGCCTCTTTTTGGACACACAAGAAGAAGTCTTGGGAGATTCTACTTTCGAGGGGGAAAATGACCTCAAAATGCAAAAATTCAAGATGTTCCAAAAACTAGATAGGAAGACCTTTCCAATGAGCTATCTTGATCTCAATTTGGCTAAGGGGAAGGCCTCCAAAATCAGCAGAGAAATGGCACTACGCACCTAGCCAGTGGCGCTACGCATAGAGCCAGTTTGCTCAAAAATCCAAATTTCGCCTAGTTTTTCTATAAGTTGTCTTTTTCTCTTATTTTGAATGAATTTATGATTGTAAATGATGTTATTCTATGTAAATGTAATTGTAAAATGACCTTACAGGGTAGATTCATCATTTTGAGGTGGTTTGGGGATAAATGAATCAGTTTCCATAGTTTTAGAGGCAAGTTGTTCCACTGTCTATATTCTTGTTCCTAGTTTAGATATGGTTTAAACAGTCCCTTATCTCTTGAATTCGACCCCTGATGGCTAGCATAGGTGGTTTTGATGTCCATATTTATGTATTTTTTCAGTCATTTGTAAAGGTTGGACTCTTGTGGATGCTTTGAGCTACACTGTACATCTCTACAGCACTTTGGCAAGGAAATAAACTAGGATTTGCAGCAATTTTTGTGGGATTCTTTTGGTAATGTGTTTTTTGTATTGTTTCTCCTTCTGTCATTAGTTTTTCTCATGTGTTATATGTGCCAAAATCTATTTCATTCTTCTTAACTAAATGAAATCAAGATAGATAGGTAGAATACATTGGTAACACTACTATGCCTTGGGAAACCATTTTGTTGTTGATGTTTTCTACTATTTGAAGAGGACTCATGAGCTCTACATGCCCTCCTCAGCTCCTCACCAGTCTTATACCTACCATCTCACACAATTTCAAGTGCTAAAACACCTACCTACCTCGCCTCATAAGACACCCTGCATTCCTGACTTGATTTCTCAGACCCAAAACTGCCTATTCCGTTTGATCCAGCGAAACCATCAAAATCAACCAAAAAACCCTAGAGTTACTATACCTAGCCTAAAATCCATATTTGCAGTCATCTTAACTGAGATTGACAAGGAGAGAGCCCTCTCCCGACCTGGTAGGGCTAGCTACCAGGTTAAACTTGGTTTGTGGTTATCCTAGGATTGCCTCCCTTCAGTCTGAGCTAAATCCAGGCTCTAACATAGTGGTGACCATACTGGGGAGCATATTTTTATGTTCCTCATTAAAATATATCAAGTTCAGATCTGATTGTTGATGATGGAAAACAATCAAACACCGGAAGGCTAAAATCATTCACCTGGCGACTCTAGTGTCGAAGAATCCCAAGGTTCAAAAATTTTATGGCAACTCTACTCTTCAAGAACCAGTAGCCTGGAGAATTTCTTGGTGAATTCATTGTTATCAAAATGGATTTGTTTGCTCGAAGGTATGCTCCCCTGAGCCGAGCTCACATTCCAGGTTTCCCAAATAAAATTCCTAAGGTAGATTGGCAAAGGAATTTGCCTATATTTAAAGATGATGATAGGAATGATGTTGCTTTACATCTGGTTAGATTTCACGTGTATATTCACAAGTTGAAGGTTGATTTTCCTGAAGACTGCTTGATGAAGATATTCATGGCCACTTTGGAAGGTGAAGCCTGATCTTGGTATGAAGGTTTGCCACCTGCTTGTATTTACTGTTTAAAAGACTTTCATACCATGTTCTTTGAAAGGTCTAAAGAATCTTGTCCATCCTTAATATTAGTTGAGAACTATTGCAAACATGTTTATAGTTTTATTGAAAATCTTGAGAGAATTTATGAAGATGATGACTTCATGGATGATGAGATCATGGAAATCCTGTATGAAAATCCATTTCAGCAACATAAAGAGAGCTTAGAGGATACTTGTCAAGATGCTCAAGAAAATTTGCAGTAGGTTCAAGATCTTAGTACAATTGAAAATGATGGAGGACAAGGTCTTATTTCAAATATGATCATAGCAGAAGACAGCATGCAGGAAAATCAAGATCCAATTTCAGATTGTGATAAATTGAAGTTGGCTATTCCAGATCTAGATTCAGATCATGATGATGAACAAATCATTGAAACCAGTCACTTCGTTACACAAGATCATAATCAGCATATAGTAGCTTCTTCTTTGTTTGAAGATGAAGCAATTTTGCATCTTGATAATCAACATGAATCATATAAAATGAATTAGCAATATGAGGAAAAATTGTATACTCCTTTGCTTGAAATTAATGAAGATATTCAACAACCTTGTGAATCTTTAGGAGGAAAAGAAGACAATTATTGTTTTAGCAAAAGAAAACAAAAAATACTCTCTCCTCTATCTAAAGATGAGATAGATCAACTCCTAAAAGGTCATATTACAGCCCAAGCTAATGCAGGTTTGCAGGGTTCACATAGTCAAGAAGGTGTTAGTGAAGCTTCTTCCACTTTTGAAAATGATAACAGTCTTGAAATTAGATTACCAGATATTGTTTTCTTTCATGAGGATGATAGGGTTGTCATGTTTGATCATCTTGAAGAATGTTTTTTGTTTAAGAAGTTTTTTGTTTAAGAAAGGCTTAGACTATGAAATTGAGCCTGAGAGAGACAGTATGCCAGAATTCGAGTCAGAATTTCTCATGGTCAAGGAATTTACAGCCAACACTCAGATAGTAAAAGCTTATACTGCTCTATGCCTTCATATCAATCAGCAACCAACTATTCTTTCAGATTAGAATGAAGGGAGTACTTGTATTTTTGTTGTTGGGCTAGTGCTTCAGGATTTTCAAGATCCCTTCGGCATTCTTTTGCAAGCATTAGAAAAGATGAATTTTTCCTAGTTCGTTAGCATAAGCCTTGGTTTCAGTTGTTATTGTGAGTTTCCTACATGTACATCGTTCTACCTGCTCGGGGAAAGTGAGAGCAGAATTTCAGTAAGTAGCCATCTGTTGTATTGGTTACATTGGAAGGCCCACTTCACATGATTGTACATATTTCATCGGCAGGCAGGTGGTTGTCATCATGATTTGAAGCCCTTAAATCTCGATGATCTGTTGCCATTCAAAAGCTTTGTAAGTATGTTCCAGTTAAGTAAGTCTTGAGTCATTTTTTCAGTCATTAGCAAAATTTGGACTCTCTTGGATGCTTTGAGCTACATTGTACATCTCTACAATAGTTTGGCAAGGAAATAAACCATGTGTTTTTGCATTGTTTCTCCTTCTGTCATTAGTTTTTCTCATGTGTTATGTGTGCCAAAATCTAATTCATTCTTCTCAGCTAAATGAAATCAAGATAGATAGGTAGAATACATTGGTAATAGTGTTATGCCTGGGGAATACATTTAGTTTTTTATGTTTTTAGTTGTTTGAAGAGGACTCATGAGCTTTGCATGCCCTCCTCAGCTCCTCACCAGTCTTAGACCTACCATTTCACCCAATTCCAAGTGCTAAAACACCTACCTACCTCGGCCCATAGAACACCCTACAATTCTGACTTCATTTCCCGGACCCAAAGTTGCCTGCTCCATTTGATCCAGCAACAAAACCTTCAAAATCAACCGAA
This sequence comes from Pinus taeda, assembly GCA_000404065.3. Classification (NCBI taxonomy): domain Eukaryota; kingdom Viridiplantae; phylum Streptophyta; class Pinopsida; order Pinales; family Pinaceae; genus Pinus; species Pinus taeda. The sequence continues at coordinate 45,755 of APFE030222131.1, forward strand.
AACCCTGGAGCTACTATACCTAGCATAAAATCCATATTTAATCCAGTCATCTCAACTGAGATTGACAAGGAGAGAGCCCTCTCCCAACCTAGTAAGGCTAGCTACTAGGTTAAGCTTAGTTTGTGGTTGTCCTAAGATTGCCTCCCTTTAGCCTGAGGTCGATCTAGGCTCTAACACATTCAATGGTCTTTTCAAAGCAATCCACTTTAGTTCAAAGCACATATAACCAGTACATGCCCAACAATGAGCTATATGTTCCCAATGGTAGCACGTTGAGGTTTTCCATTGTTGAAATTCCATTTAATTTGATTGGGCAAGCCTTTACCCAATTCTCAAATCTTCTTTTCATCCATGTGGCTAGTTGAACTAGCCAAGGCTCATTGTGTGCTTCCTTCTTTAATGTGAATTTCTCAACAACATTAGAACTTATGTAACTAAAATTTGAACCAAGATCAATCAAAATTGAAATGATTTGGTCATGGAGCATACCTTCCATCTCTTTAATCATAGCCTGATGATCAACTTGGTGATTATCCACAGTTTCATAAAGTATAGGTATACTTTGAGCCACGTCCTTTACTGTCTCTACTTCATGTGTGTTGTACAATCTCAGACTAGTGTGCTTGTGTTGTGGGAAATCCTTCCTCAAGTGATTTCCTCCATAAGTCCAACAATTTTATGGACCCTTCCCATAACCTTTAACGTCATATTGGTTAGAATGGCCTTTGCTAGAAACATTGAACCTCTAATGATTTTCATGGTTAACAAGCATCACACATTCTCCTTTACCTACATGTTGACCTTTTCCATTAAATTTTGCATTGCCTTTCGATTTCCAGACTTATTTATTTTCAGGCCTACGCCTAGACTACTCATAACAATGCTTCAGTTTTTGAATTGCATCATCTAGTGTCTTGGGCTCATCAAAATCAATTTTATCCTTGAATGACTATGGCAATCCGCTGACATACTTTTCTTTCTTAATGTAAGAAATATACCTTACCAGCTCTAAGAATTTGGTAGCGTACTCGTCATCCATCATTTGACCTAATCTAAGATCATAAAACTCCTTAGTCTTGTTGTCAAAGTATCTCTCAAATAAATATCTGTTCTTGAAATAATCCTCAAACTCCCTCCAAGACAATTGCTTTTCTCTTATGTCGTTTACTTTCTTTAGGTCTTCCCACAAGATGTATGTTTTTCCCTTCAAACTATAGGTGGCTACCTTTGCTTTCACGTTCTTGGAATAGTTGTGGAATCGTGAAGAATTTCTTCATTCCAAGAAACCAAGATTTTTGCATATTTAGATTTCTTCATTTCTCCATCAAATGTGGGTGCTTTGGCCTTCTTAAATTCCTAGTTCTTCTCTCTGTGGTACTAAATGGTGCATTATGTGATATCCCTCAGCTTGGAGATTTTTTGTAATTATATGTATATATGTTTAAATTTTGACTTAGTATGCTACATCTAAGTCACAAACATATACTTAATTATCAGTAATTTATTTATAATAATCGATGTATAGTTATTGTTTAAAAGTTGCATTATGTCCTATTTAATGAATATAATAAAAGAACTGGAAAATTAATGATTGAAGTACAAATGGCTGAAAGAGGAAAAGGTTACACTTATTTTTTTTTGGAAATTAATTATCCATCAACAAGACCAAGGCATTTAATATGGGTGATTAGATTTAATTCTGGAAATTGTGTATTGGACAAATTATTGATTCCTAGAATATAGGAGGTTGTCTCTAAAATATGGAGACAAGAGCTCATAAATGAGTAGTTAACCACCTGCCACCTATTGATGAGGTGGAGGCAATTAATAACCACCTAAAAGTGGTAGATGGTGTTGTACCTCGGGAGACAGTTCCTGACTGTGGGGGAACCAGTGCCTAAGATATTTTGAGATTGGATTAAAAAAATCGAAATTAATGGTCGGAAATACAGGTCATGAAAGTTTGCAACCAAAAGTTATGGTTTTGAAACCCTAGCCTTCTAGAGCAAAATGGCTAGAGACTATGAGAGTTGCAAGGCATTCTCTAAGATATTTTGAGATTGGATTAAAAAAAATCGAAATTAATGGTTGGAAGTACAGGTCATGAAAGTTTGCAACCAAAAGTTATGGTTTTGAAACCCTAGCCTTCTAGAGCAAAATGGCTAGAGACTATGAGAGTTGCAAGGCAAAGATGTAAACCAGAAAATGAACGAGACAGAGTTTTGGCACAGACAATTAAGAATTTGTGCTTCAACTTTGTAGGAAGAATGATGGATGAAAAAGAAGAATATGAATGAGATTCCCAGATGTGGAGTGCTTCATTAAGGGTTTCAAGATTATTTTTTAATGATTACAACTAAATTTTAATGAGTACAACGAAGTAAATTCATTAAAAACATAAACTAAAATGCCAATTGCATATTACACTTTCCAAGCGAGTAAAAACATATATAAATGTTAGAACACATGAAAACAATAATCACTGAAACACCAATGTTAGAATCAAACTGATATATATTATTTAGGCTTCAAAAAAATTCAAGTTTACAATCCTATGTCATGAAGAATAGACTCTGAACCCTTCAAAATATAATTCTTGGACCTTTATCTCTGCTTCCTAACCTAACTGTTATAACTAATTTTTTGAAACAGTTTCGCGCACTGTTTCTTGCTCTCTTTTTTTAAGGTTTTTGAAATAAATATCATTTTAATATTATATATATTTTATTAAATATATAATATTAAATATAATCTTTTTAAAACAAGACTTCGGCCCTTAAAAATTTACAATACAAATATTAAAATATTGGTTTTTTCTTTTAATTGAGACACAATAGGTGCGGAGCCCCATGAAAAACCACATGGTTCCTGACAAGATCAAACGGCTTACAGGACCACGCTTAGTGGTTTCCAGAAACGATACGGGGTGATGTCGTAAAGATTTGGGATCGTCGATTATTTGATGAGTGGTTTGAATTGAACATACTGCCTTGCGGGAGCACTGCTCCGTTAAACACCGTGTATTTTATGCCATCGGGATTTGGTTGATTCAAACACAAAATGATGTGATTCGTTGATCTCCTTTCTTCTTCCAGTCAACATTTATTTTTCTGCAAGCTACCATTATTGCATCTTGATGTTGTATTTATTTATCTTTAGCAAATTTTCTGCTTTGCACTTTCAAATGGTCTTCTTGCCCTGTAGAAAGATCTAGAATCTGCATGATTTAGCTTCACGCTTAACAGTATGATCTCAGTAGATTCTGCCTCTAAAGCATAAAGGTCGAGGCCCTCAAGAATATCATCATTAAATGTGCGACCCATGGACTCATTGGGCTCATTTTATTTAGATGATGAACTATTAAAATTTTCTCCCAAGTTTGCCACTGCAAATGGCGGTACATGGTTCTCAAGAACATTTGACTTTCCAGTAGAATCAACTTGCAGAAAACTTGGTTTTATTTTTCAAGATTCCATCTTTCTCTTTGATATTCTGTAGCATCCACCATTAAAATCAATATTTTGCGTCCTGATATTAATGAAATTCTCATTATAGAAATCGAATTTCAATAAAATGAGTCAACCCTAGTTTTGCAGGAAGTTTCTGGAAAAACTGCCCCTTAAATAATTAGTTAAATCTCTTAAACCACTCTAAATTTTTAGAAATTGTCCACCTGGAAGTCGATTGGCAATATTATGCACAAAACCCAGATGGCAGAATTTTAAAATTTTTCTCTATTTGTCCGCAATAAGAAATCAAAATTCACCTCATGTGGCCAATTGCGAAAATTAGTTTGCACAGTGATGGATTTAATTTGTTTTCTTTTTATCAGCCAGTGATTTTGGAACACACTTGTGATATACGGATTGTAAAATCTTTTCCCCTTTTTCTCTAACTGAACTTTGAGTCGTTTGTAAACTTGATCAAATTTTTTGTGACTAATATCACAAATTTGCTGCCATACTCTATGGTACTTCTCTTCTCCACCCTGAAGTCAAATTACATCTTCTTGTGCTCTCTCCTTAAAGGTGACATCTTCATCAAACTTCTTCTTTGAGACCTTGTAGAATTCCTGTAAATCTCCAATTGCTTGTTCACCAGCTTCCTCCCAGTTTGGGAGCTCTTCAAAAAGATACTGGATCAACATCCCAAACTGAGTGCGCCCAGTCCCCAACATGATTTCGACGAAGAACGTGAACCTCAGAAGACTCTAAGATCCTAGAAATACAATCGCCAATGGTTGATGACCTCAGATGGTCAACACTAATTTCTTTAGCAATATTAGAAGATAAATCCACGATTGCTCTTTCTATAGGTAGGACAGGAGCCTAAGTACCAATGCCATCCATTAACATATACCGAATTCTCTCTGCGATCCACACGTTTGACAAAATGAGATTAACAAAACCAGGACCTACAACAAAGCTCATTTCTATCACACCGAATTCTCTCTGCGATCCACGCGTTTGACAAAATGAGATTAACAAAACCAGGACCTACAACAAAGCTCATTTCTATCATGTCAGATTGAGGTAAGATCCTCATTATTGCCTACCCAATCAAGTGTGAATTCTTGAAGTCAGTTGATCTACCTTTGATCCTTGACCATATACTCATTGCATTGTTGCATTGATAGTCACCAAATTCGGCTATGCAAATAGAAATTAAAGACTCCAAAATTGACTCATCAAGTATTGTTGTGTTTAGTGACTCCTTTCATAATTTTGACAATTGTTGCATTGATAGTGTGAATTCTTGAAGTCAGTTGATCTACCTTTGATCCTTGACCATATACTCATTGCATTGTTGCATTGATAGTCACCAAATTCGGCGATGCAAATAGAAATTAAAGACTCCAAAATTGACTCATCAAGTATTGTTGTGTTTAGTGACTCTTTTCATAATTTTGACAATTGTTGCATTGATAGTGAGCATTATGACATCACTCTAATATGTTTCGTCCAAAACCATTTTGTTCTCCATTAACATAGTGTTTTCACAATGCTTTTGGAGGGTGAGAAAAGAGTTGTCAGCGAGTGTTATCAGGTGCCATCACATTTGCAATTCTATTCCTGTGCCAAAATGAGCTACAACAGATCGATAAAAATCTATCATTTTTCTTGCTTTTGTCTCATCATTTATGAGAGAAAAGGAAATAGTAGACACGGAAGAGAAGCGGAAATATACAGAAGGAATTACAGGATTGATTGCTCGGAGATAAGCAGAAATTGTTTCAAGGTTGGGAGTAGCAAAGTATTTAATCATTAGTTTTTCCATAAGAAGGTTCTTTTCAAGTTGGCATTTCTGACTTTATCTTACTGTGCAAAAAAAATAGTATTTTGTTTTGATTTGAAGTTACTTTTCTGAAAGAAAATAAAAGAGCAGTTTGTTATTTTGTGTGAGAATTAAAAGAATTTATTTCATGTACAAATGGTTTATTGTAAGGGAATGTTATTATGGAAGAAAATAGTAAGACATTCGTAGATTGTGTTTCTTTTAAAATATATATGGTTTTGTTGATGATATAATGAAACGGAAACTTATATCTGGAACTCTATTTCAACTTATGAATCACAGAGTTAAGAAAACATGTTATATTAAAAAAAACAAAAATTATGTAACCAGAAAAACAAAGCTCACAAATACAAGTATTCACATACTTTGAAACAGAGAACTCAACAGTGATGTACTACAAGTATAGTCAAAATCCGGCAGCAATTCATTGGAATCTCACGTTTGATAGCTAGTTTTTGTACAATCAATGGCTCCCAGGGATTTTTCAGGGCGCTGAATCCAAATATGCAGTTAAAAAACCATTTTAACTGCTAAAAATCAAGATTTAACCTCATTTCTTCCGCCGGATTCCGTTACCGGAATCTCCAAAAAGTCGCATTATAG
>APFE030222141.1:0-22630 GCA_000404065.3 Pinus taeda
AATGACATAGGGACTTAATTAAAACATATATTTTGCTGGCAGGATCGCAATGATATAGGGACTTAATTAGAACATAAATTTTTAGTTTGAGCACACTAAAATAGAGTAAAACAAAAAAAAGTTGTTGCCATAAATTTATTTGCAAAAGATTAATATCAGAATGCAACTAGCTACATTTTATATTATATGTCAAAACATAAGGAAATTACAATGGAGGAGGTTGCAACTTCAAGTGAAAACACAAAAGACTTATCACCATTTATCCATCACCGGGGTTGCAGAGTAAATGTCTATAAAACTCCAGTGAATTTACTTGTCAAAGATTAATACCATAAGTGAAAACACAAAAGACTTATTGCCATTTTGGGCTTGCAGAGTAAATGTTTGTAAAAGATTAATACCATAACGCAACTAGCCACACTTTATATTATATGTCAAAACATAAGGAAATTACATTGGCGTAATAAATGGACGCTGCAACTCCAAGTGAAAACACAAAAAACTTACTTCCATTTACCCATCACCGCCCATCACTGGGGTTGCAGAGTAAATGTGTAAAACTCCCGTAAATCTACTTGTGAAAGATTAATGCCATAAGTGAAAACACAAAAGACTTACCATTTACCCATCAATGCCCATCACTTGGGTTGCAGAGTAAATGTGTAAAACTCCCGTAAATTTCTTTGTGAAAGATTAATACCATAAGTGAAAACACAAAAGACTTACTGCAAATTTAAGCATCAGTGGGAAACTCCGGTAAACCTAATTGTGAAAGATTAATATGATAAAGCAACTAGTCACACTTTATATTATATGTCAAAACATAAGAAACTTACATTGGCATCCTGGTTGTAGAGTAATAGTAAATGTCTGTAATAAATGGAGTACTTAGTGTTTGCAGCGCGAAGTGAAAACACAAAAGACTTACTGTAAATGGAGTACTTAGTGTCTGCAGGGCGAAGTGAAAACACAAAAGACTTACTGTAAATGGAGTACTTAGTGTCTGCAGGGTGAAGTGAAAACACAAAAGACTTACTGCATGCCTGCAGCTCCAAGTGAAAACACAAAAGACTTACTGCGATTTACGCATTGGGGTTGTAGAGTAAGAGTAAATGGTTGTAAAACTTCGGTAAATATACTTGTGAAAGATTAATACCATAACCCAACTAGTCACACTTAGGAAAAACACAAAAGACTTAATGTGACGCATCACTCAGGTTGCGGAGTAAATGTCAAGTGAAAACATAGGACTTAAGTTCCAAGTAAAAACACAAAAGACTTAGTAAATGATTGTAAAACTTCGGTAAATGTACTTGCGAAAGATTAATACCATAACCCAACTAGCCACACTAAAAACACAAAGTAAATGTAATTGCGAAATATTAATACCATAACCCAACTAGCCACACTTAGGAAAAACACAAAAGACTTAAATGTCAAGTGAAAACATATGACTTACTGTCTACAACTCCAAGTAAAAACACAAAAGACTTAGTAAATGGTTGTAAAACTCCGGTAAATGTACTTGCGAAAGATTAATACCATAACCCAACTAGCCACACTTAGGAAAAACACAAAAGACTTACTGTGACTTACGCATCACTCAAGTGAAAACACAAGACTTACTATCTGCAGCTCCAAGTGAAAACACAAAAGACTTACTTAGATTTAAGCATCAGGGTTGCACAGTAAGAGTGAATGGGTTGCAGAGTAAGAGTAAATGGCTATAAAACTCCGATAAATCTACTTGTGAAAGATTAATACCATCACCCAATTAGCCACACTTTATATTATATGTTAAAACATAAAGAAAATCAATTGGGTTGTAAATCTTTGTAAAACTGGTTTGCAAACGCCCACCAATATTTCGTCCACGATTGTCTCCTCACTACCTCACAGACTTTCACCCTTTCTCGCTCTTTCATTTGTCCAACATTTTACAAATGACCTTTACATCCATATTTATCTCAACATACAAATTTGACATTAATACATGGAAGAGCAAATAATTAATATGAAACATAGGTGATTTTGCATAATAACTTTCGATGTCTTGTAGAGGGTGGCAACAATGACGGAGTGAATATATTTGCCCATACCTATTTACCAAAATTCATTAAAGGCCTGAAACTCTCTATTGTGTAGTGGAATAGTGAGTAGGCGTTGTCCCTCTACTCTGTCCTTTCGCTGTCCATTCGCTTGCAATCAAAACCTTTGTACCTATGCTCTATCCTTTCACCTGCAATCGAAATTGCAACCGTAGTTGACTAGGAAAACGTGGTGTTTGTGAATATGTTTAAAGCTATAATTGGAATTATTATTTCCGACACTTTTCTGCCGCTACATGAAATCTCCTCTTATCTTCAACGTAATGATTTCCTCTTATATTCAACGTAATGATTTTCTGCACTAAATGGAATACCAATGTTAATGGCACAAAGTTATTGATAAGGTTTGGATGGATTTCACTCTCCTCATATCCTCTCTATTCAAACTGTAGTTACTGTGACGATAGACAACTGTAAGTAGATCTCTAACTCTATTTTTGTTTAATAACCAGAGTAAAATCACATACTTCTCTCTTTAGTAACGTGGGACTCTACATAGTTGATAATATCATCCATCGCCATGGATAAATTCGGTAAACTACAGAGTAAAATCACATACTTCTCTCTTTGGTAACGTGGGATTCTGCAAATAATCTACAACACGAAGTTGATAATATCGTCCCTCGCCATGGATAAATTCGGTAAACTATAGTCCCGGGCCTTTAAAGGACATGATACAAGAAATCTAACCACAATTCATGCTAGCACATTAGATGGTAGTGCATGCGTTTGTTTCTTGATTGCGTATACCTTCATTACCAGAATAGAGTACCTGTGAATAGATGCAAACCAGCGCATTGAATCAATCGGTGCAAGCCAGGGCATTGACTCGATCAACTATCGGTTACCACACCTATCCATCGCAACCGATGAAACACAAAGACAACGAATTCAGAGCGAAAGGTAAATATGTGTCTTTTGATTTAATTTATTTTTTAAATCTAACTCTTTGCGCTCAGATGACTGCAGTCGTGGATAAGGAGTCAGACGAAGCACATGCTTCACATATTCCCCCCACACTTAATAGCACCCGTTAATTTAAAAAATAAAATAAAAAGCCAATGTGGGTTTATCCACCCGGGGTCAAAATAGAAATGTCAATATGGGTTCATCCACCTGGTTCAAATAATTTTTTTTTTTACTAATTAAAAAATATAATTTAAATAATAAAAAAATTTAAAAACAAAAACCACTTTGATACATTCTAATAAATCACATATTTAAAAGATATGAAATCTATAAAAAAAATATAAATATGAAAAAAAATTTATCATAAAAATAATTTACACCTTACATTAGAATAAATGTACACTGATTTTAACAATTCCAACAATTCCATAACTGGACAAACATAATCTAATTTTAACCATTCTAACAATTCCATAACTGACCAACATAATGTGGTCGGTTATGGAGGTTCGCCGGACTCTCGGAGTAGAATCATTTTCTTTATATTAGGCGACTTTTCAGTATCATATTCATTTTCTATCCAAAAGCTTGTGCAGTATCATAGGGAAAAGAACATTAATTATGAAAGAATAGAAAAACAGATGAAAACTAAGATTTTTGAAGAACAATATCAAATAGTAAAAGAGAGGTGCGCATATATTTTCAACATTTAATCATGGGGAACTTTATTCCAAAGTTCATATGATCTTTTTTTTTTGCATCCTCCATCTTGACTCTGAAATTAAAGAATTTCTTGTACGTATTATTATTAGAATTTATATCAAGCAGTCACTTTTTGTAATTTTTCAATTTTGACACTCATTTTATATGCACCAGCTCAGCTTCGCTAGGATTAAAATTTCGTCAAATGCGGGGCGTAATCCGGGATTTGAAAATGGGTAATCGGGAGTCAGGAAGGTTATTTATTCTAAATTTCTACATCAAAATTGACTCTACCAAATTGAAATTAAACAAATATCGTTATCCATCACCAGTTTTACCTCTGCCTAGAAACAAACAAAAGGTTCAACTTTTCATCAAATACATTTATAGATCCTCAATTTGGCATATCTGTTTGTTTGTGTGTTCCACCTCAACTCCACTAACGATACAGACACATAGACGGTCAACGTTCTGCAAAATTTTCTTTTGGGTCCTTCAACAAAAAGCAAACGCGTAACATTTCACAGTGTAATTTAATATTAGTCTGTCACGATTCCATCGTAATAATTTAAATTTACAAGTTACATCAATAATTTTTTTTTATGGTGGTATAGATCTTAACCTTACGCACCATCTTCACACTTATGGATAAATATAATACGCGGTAATCTACCCTCACACTATACCGCACTTACCCCAAGTTTACACAAACCATAAACTCGCATGTACATATGTCAACCTTAACTTTAGTATTTCATGGTTTCATATGTTACGTTTATAACTTGGTTATGTTGAGTTCAATGGAACCTACCGCATACATGTACCTGGCACTGCACAGGTGGAGCGAATGCATTAACCCATCCCACCTACCTGATGCCAGGTGGCGTAGGGCCATGTGACTATTCGGGTTCTGTGCCATGGTCTCCCGCTTGTTTGAACGGATGGGATGCGTTGCTCGCATCGGAGGGCTCCAAATGATCGAAGGGTTTGGCGGTCAATTGATACACTGCCGAGATTTGCGTTATGGATTCATTTGCAACACTTGGGAGTTCATGCTTGCACCCAGCTCGGCAGCAGACCTCTGCAACGCCTCAGGAATTCAACTCAAACTCACAGGTATATATTTGCATAACCTTTTCGCTTGTCACTGATTCATTACCTGTAGCAAGGTTATGCGTTGATACAACTCTCCTATTTCGTTTGATAGTTCATGGCACTTGTCTGACTGGAGTTCTATGGTGATGCGCAGGGGTTCACTTCTGTGGCCTGCCACCACTGCGGAAACATTGTGGCCGGTTCTAGCGTTACACAGGTATGTTGTCTCTGGACTAGACTCGGTTACTTTATGACAGAGAGGGTTTATGCCAAATGGGGTTAATCCCCTTCCTCCGGACCGGGATAGGGTCTTATGGCATTTCTCTGCCTGCGTCTCAGGTTTGGTTTCTTTTTACGAACCCCAGCTTTGAGCTGCAGCCGGCCTCTCTATGCCAGGGTTTGCACTTTGAAGACTGCCATGGGTTTGAACAGGGTTCTTCCAGCTTGTACGCCGTCCACTATGTGCGTCTGCTTGTTATTATGGTCCTCGGTCCCGGGCTACTTCTTTTGATTTGTATAAATGAACAAACACTCTCTGTAATTTTGAGGTTTATATAGATGTTTCGCTACATGCTTGAATAGACAGACATGGTGCTATCTGCAATTTCTTTCACTTGTATTGTTTGGAATGGAACTGGGTTCTCCGGACCCGAGTTGTTTAAGTTAATCGATGTAAATGTAAATCATTTCGGTTACAGTTTTAATAGAGATTTTCACATTTCTGTACATGATTTTGATCCTCTCTGGACCATAGTCCAAATATGTTAACAGTCGTAGTATTGTTAAATATGTTGCTCCTCCTTGGCTCTATCGTTGAATGGACCAATTCGTAGTCTGCCGATATGTATATATTGTTTAACATGTAATTTCTTAAAACAGTTTCCGTTTCGTTTGCTTATACATTATTACCCTACAGGGTTTTTGCCCGACCGAAAAGGTTCGAATCTATTACAGGCTTGGAATATGTATTGAACCCTTATGGTTTTGGTTATTACGCATAGCGTATTCTCAGGTCTTTACAGGCGGTTATGCTTATCATGTATCTGTGTTTGTAGCTAGTTACATGCCTTATTGTTCACAGTGTGGCCCTAAGGGTTAAGACTCGCATTCGGTTGATGAATGCAGAGTCAAACCCTCTCCGCAAATACAATGAATACAACCGTGGCTGGTTTTACCTTAATACAGTAATGCATATTCATGGTTAGACAGAGTTATGTTCTTGTTTCAGTATAACTTCTATGAAAAGTCTTTCGGATATGTTTGTAACATTATCATTTCCTATGAAGTATCTTCTTGTTTACACAGCGTGTTTATTTATGTGCGCACTAGTTTTCAGCGCGATTACTACTCCTGTGATTATTTAAGTTATGTAACTCTTTTATGGCTGTAAATGTGTCTTCTTTCTAGAACCGTAAGACTCTGTTTACTCATTTCGTCTCTCTGTCTATTCGTATGCTACTATGGTCTCTCCAACCACATTTAGTTTTGTTGAGCATTTGTAATGTACACCCAAACTCATTACCGTAGGCAAATAGGTGACTTAACCTCAGTAGACTAAGTTACAGGTAGGTATTTACATGCATGAATCTTTACGATAGCTACAGTTATCTTAAATTTATTACTTAACAGTAAGAATGCACAGATAGCTGTATTTTTATCTAATAAGGAAAGGCACAGACACTGCATTCTGTCCATATGCTACCATTACCTTTTCCTTAGACTAGAACTCTGTAAGAAACGCATACCTGGTTAACCTGCTACCGGCGATTCTACTCCAAGAGTTCACCTGCAATCGTTTTTGCTCTTATCCTCCCAACCTTGAGATCCACTTGCGCTGGATTCTCCCCCCGAGCCGTCTTGCAGGCCTGCAGCCCTCAACAAGACTCATGCTCTACCGTGCTAGGTTATTTGGTCACTACCAGACTTAACCTCTTTTCTCACTCTGCTCTCTCTCTGGAATTCTCCTCTCCGTCTGTTCCTCAACAACCCAGAGGTTTTTCCTCCCAGGACCTTTCCTTGGGTGAGAAGCAGTTGCTTTTCAGTTTCATAACTGATTTTTATTTTCTTTTAATAGAAAATCCTCCTTCAGGAGGCTGCCAGCATTTCATGAATATACATATGCAAAAATAATCTATTATATTCACTTTCATAATTAACAATGTCATTTAGTAATAACAAGTTACCACTCATACAGTTTTCACCACAGTAATTATTCCAGAATTACAAGTTACCGGGGTCATTACATCTCCCCCCCTGGGATTGGACATCGTCCCGATGTCTATTCCCGTTAAATAAATTTGGGTAAGCCTTTCTAAAGAGTTCCTCGTCTTCCCATGTAGCCTCCTCAGGCCCATAGTGCTGCCACAACACTTTAACTTGGGTAATAACCCGTTTTCGCAGCCGCACTTCTCTCCGGTCGAGAATGCTCTGTGGTTCGACCAGGACCTCGCCTCCCGGTTCGACCTACAGACAACCAATACCTTTAATCAATTTCCTATTGAGTATAGCTGCATAATCAAAACAATCGGATTAATTCTTACCCGCACATCTTGCCATTGGATAACATGTTTAGGGTCATATACATATTTCTTTAGGACAGAAACATGGAACACATTGTGAATCTTGATATGACTTGGCAAAGCAAGTTGGTAGGCCACTGGCCCCACTCTAGCCAAGACCTGAAAAGGTCCAAAATATTGAGGAGCCAGCTTGGCGCACCCACTCCACTGCAGTGTGCTCCTCCTAGCTTGAATCCTCACAAACACATGGTCACCAATCTTATACTCTGTGAATCTTCTTTTCCTGTCCGCAAAACTTTTCTGTCGGTCTTGTGCAGCCTTTAAGTTGGCACGCACCGTTTTCACCATATCTTCCATTTCTTTAAGCATTTCTGGACCCAAACTCAACTTGTCCTTAGGTCCACCCCGACTTGAGGGTGTGCGGCACTTTCGTCCATACAAGACCTCAAAGGGACTTAGCTGGGTTGAAGTGTGATATCCATTATTGTATCCAAATTCGACCAGATGTAAATACTCTTCCCATTGACCTGGTTTCATCATCACATACGCCCTCAACATGTCTTCCAACACCTGATTACCTCGTTCCGTTTGACCATCGGTCTGCGGGTGATAGGCCGTGCTAAAGTTCAACTGAGTACCCAACTCAGCAAACAGTGTCCTCCAAAAAGTGGAAGTGAATTTCACATCGCGATCTGATATAATTACCTTTGGTAACCCATGCAACCAGAACACATTTTGCATAAAGAGGTGAGCAATTTGCATCGCCTTGTAAGTGGACTGCACAGGTATAAAGTGTGCTGCTTTACTTAACTTATCAACCACTACCATGATCGAATCGTTGCCCTTCTTGGTTTGTGGCAACCCAGTTATGAAATCCATGGAAATGGTTTCCCATTTCCACTCCGGAATATGCAAGGGCTGTAGCAGTCCGGCTGGATGTTGATGTTATGTCTTAATTTGCTGGCATTCCAAACACCGCGCCAAATACTCAACTACCTTTTTGGTACCCTGGGTGGCCAGTGTAGTGGCTGATATGGAACTCATCTAAAATCAGCCTCTTAAGGTCATTTGAATCAGGTACATACATTTTCTTATTAAAACACAACATTCCAGCACTATCTAGTGTGTACCCTTGCTGTAATCTTTCATTAACAGATTGTTGTACCTGCTGTTTTAAGTGTTGGTATTCAGAATCGCGACTTGCTGCTGCTTTTATTTGTTCAACCAGCGAATTTCGCCACTTGCTGACTGAAAGTTCATGCAAACAATGAGCCTTTCGACTTAATGCATCTGCCACTCGGTTTTCTTTGCCTTTTAAATGCTTTATCTCAAAATCAAATCCACTTAGGAAATCTGCCCAACGGCCTTGTCTCGCGTTCAGGGTAGGTTGGCTGAAATAATGCGTCAAACTGTGATGATCTGTTAATAACAGAAATTTCCTCCCTAAGAGGTAATGTCGCCACATTTTCAGCACATGAATGACAGCAGTTAATTCTAAATCGTAAGCAGAGTATCTCTGCTCATGCTCTTTGAGTTTCCTTGATTCATACGCTATTACTTTTCCTTCCTGCATTAATACTCCTCCCACACCCTCCTTGCTTGCATCGGTGCACACCACGTAATCCTTATTAGGATCAGCTATACTCAGGATGGGTGCAGTGGTGAGTAGGTGCTTCAAGCGGTCAAAACTCTGCTGACACTCTGATGTCCACCTAAATATTTTCCCATTTTCTGCAATGAGGTGATAGGATAGGCTATCCTAGAAAAGCCTTCCACAAACCTCCGGTAATAGCCAGCTAACCCCATAAAGGATCTGATATCAGCAACATCTTTGGGTATGGGCCATTCCATAATAGTTTTTATTTTCTCGGGGTCTACTGCAATTCCTTCTTTAGTGATCACGTGGCCCAAATACTGAATTTCCTCCTTGAAGAAATCGCATTTGCTGAACTTAGCGTATAGCTGATGTTCTCGAAGAGTTTGTAATACCAACCTAAGGTGCTCTTCGTGTTCCTGCTGGGAACGGGAATATATCAGAATGTCGTCGATAAATATCAGCACAAATTTGTCCAAAAACCGATGAAACACGCTGTTCATCATACACATAAAGGTGGCAGGTGCATTGGTCAAACCAAAAGGTAGCACTACAAATTCGTAGTGTCCATAGCGTGTCCTGAAGGCGGTCTTGGCAATGTCCTCATCTTTAATCCTGATCTGATGATAACCAGATCGTAAATCGATCTTGGAAAATACTTTTGCCCCTTTCACTTGATCAAAGAGTTCATCTATCCTGGGTAAGGGATACTTGTTTTTGACCGTGAGCTTATTCAGCTGTCGATAGTCTATACACATACATAGGGTCCCATCTTTCTTTTTCACAAATAATAATGGAGCTCCCCATGGTGATACACTGGGACGGATATACTGTTTATCTAACAGCTCTTGTAGTTGCATCTTCAACTCTGTTAACTCTGGTAAGCTCATTCGGTATGGTGCCCGTGATACTGGTGCTACTCCCGGTATTAATTCTATGGTAAAATCTATGTCCCTCTTTGGAGGTAGCCCTGGTACCTCTTCAGGAAAAACATCTGCAAATTCCTGTACCACCGGAATATTGCCCAATGCGGACATCTTATCCTTCTGGTTTGCATAACCAACTTGTATGGCGTAGATCTGACATTTCTTTCTAAGGCACTTGGCTAACTGAGAAGCAGTGATAGGCTGAGTCTGGACAGGGTGTTTAATCCCCTGCAATTCTTGTTGCTGCCCCAAATCATCCTTGTAATAAATGGTTTTGGTTTTGCAGTTTACTAAGGACCAATGCTTTTCCAGCCAATCCATACCAATCAGGATGTCATAAGATCCTAATGGGAGCACATTCAGATCTGCTGTCATTGGCTGTCCAGCTATGCTGAAGGAACAGTTATTAATTTTAGCTAGAACTCGTCTCTTGGCTCCCGTAGCTAACTGTACCAACCATGGGTTTTTGAACCTTTCTGATGATAGCTTACAATGTTCCACTACTTTTGGGCTAACATAACTTAAAGTAGCACCCGGATCAATAAGAACAGCTATAGACAGGTTTGAAATCTTACCTTCAAACTCCACCATGGTCGGTTGATATTCCGCTTGCCGGTCCTCCAAAGCTGCATTAATTCTTGGTATGCTGCGTGCCACATCCCCAACGGTTGATGCCTCGTGGATTTGAGATATTTGGTCAACTCCTTTACGCTGTGGGCAGTTTTTAACATAGTGCGGTCCTCCACATCCCCAACACTGGACTGGAGGTCTGGTCCCTTCAATCTCTGATCTGGCAGGTGGTTCGCTGACCCTGCTTTCGCTTGGCTTGGTCCGGAAGGTACCCTTATTTGTGTTTCTGTTAAACTGCCCCTTCCCAGCACTTTTACCACCATTTCCACGACTTCCTTTGTTATTACCAGCAACTTTATTGCTTTTTCTTTCATTCCATCTTTTGCTTGAAATGTCTCCTTTTTGTTTGTTCTGCTGGTAACAAATTCTTGCCTTACGAATTGCCTCATCCATGGTTCGAGGATTATCGAACTCGATTCGTTCCCTTATATAGGCTGGTAAGCTGCTCACAAATCTCTGCACTTTGGCCTTTTCTTCTTTGATATATGGCACATAGCGGAGTAGGGAGGTGAAACGGTTAATGAATTCATCCATGGATTGCTGTCCCAGTCGCAAATCATGGAATTCCCGTGCCTTCTCATCGTAGAAACGCTCGGTAAGATATCTCTCCTTAAAGTATTTCTGGAACTTTTCCCAAGTGATGTTCTGTTCGCTCACTCCTTTTACAATTTTAATTTCTTCCCACCACAAGGTTGCTTTGCCTTGTAGCTGGAAGATAGCCAGCCACGCCTTCAGATTTTGGTCATATTCATACAATTGGAAATACTTATTAATGTTGATTAACCAAGCCTCTACCGCTTCTTCCTGTTCTCCATCGAAAAGTGGAGGTTTAATCTTCCAGAATTCTCCCTGTAATTCCATTTTCTGTCTCTTTGAGGTTTGCTGCTCCAGAACATTGTCGGAATGGTCCTCCTTCTCCTCTGAAATCTCAGGTGCGTAATCCCGTTCTTCAGTTCCCCTTTGCTGTTCCGCACTGGGATTCGCTAATGGTGGATTTTGTTTGCCTGACAGAGTCTTCAAGATTCTTTCCTGTTCCACTGTTAATTGTGCATTGTCTTCTCGCAGACGCGCCATCTCACTTTTCAGCTCTTGAACAGTCTGCAATATTGCCAGATTGGTACTGCATGTCTCAGCACCAAGCTGTATCCACAGCTCTGGATTTTCCTGAGGGACGCTGCCTGCTCCCTGCATCTCCTCCATCTTACTTGTTGACTGCTAACAGTTTGTTGTTTCTGTATCAATTTCCTAATTGATAACAAGGAAATCAATTTAGTTGAATCTATTACTTCCTCAAGTATGCACTGTGAAATAAAAATATATATATATTTTTTTACAGCTGGGCTTTGCTGCTCTAGAGGTCACAGTTTTGGAACCTCTGCTCTGATACCACATTGTCACGATCCCATTGTAATAATTTAAATTTACAAGTTACATCAATAAATTTTTTTTTATGGTGGTATAGATCTTAACCTTACGCACCATCTTCACACTTATGGATAAATATAATACGCGGTAATCTACCCTCACACTATACCGCACTTACCCCAAGTTTACACAAACCATAAACTCGCATGTACATATGTCAACCTTAACCTTAGTATTTCATGGTTTCATATGTTACGTTTATAACTTGGTTATGTTGAGTTCAATGGAACCTACCGCATACATGTACCCGGCACTGCACAGGTGGAGCGAATGCATTAACCCATCCCACCTACCTGATGCCAGGTGGCGTAGGGCCATGTGACTATTCGGGTTCTGTGCCATGGTCTCCCACTTGTTTGAACGGATGGGATGCGTTGTTCGCATCGGAGGGCTCCAAATGATCGAAGGGTTTGGCGGTCAATTGATATACCATCGAGATTTGCGTTATGGATTCATTTGCAACACTTGGGAGTTCATGCTCGCACCCAGCTCGGCGGCAGACCTCTGCAACGCCTCAGGAATTCAGCTCAAACTCACAGGTATATATTTGCATAACCTTTTCGCTTGTCACTGATTCATTACTTGTAGCAAGGTTATGCGTTGAAACAACTCTCCTATTTCGTTTGATAGTTCATGGCACTTGTCTGACTGGAGTTCTATGGTGATGCGCAGGGGTTCACTTCTGTGGCATGCCACCACTGCAGAAACATTGTGGCTGGTTCCAGCGTTACACGGGTATGTTGTCTCTGGACTAGACTCGGTTACTTTATGACAGAGAGGGTTTATGCCAAATGGGGTTAATCCCCTTCATCCGGACCGGGATAGGGTCTTATGGCATTTCTCTGCTTGCGTCTCAGGTTTGGTTTCTTTTTACGAACCCCAGCTTTGACCTGCTGCCGGCCTCTCTATGCCAGGGTTTGCACTTTGAAGACTGCCATGGGTTTGAACAGGGTTCTTCCGGCTTGTAAGCCGTCCACTGTGTGCGTCTGCTTGTTATTATGGTCCTCGGACCTGGGCTACTTCTTTTGATTTGTATAAATGAACAAACACTCTCTGTAATTTTGAGGTTTATATAGATGTTTCGCTACATGCTTGAATAGACAGACATGGTGCTATCTGCAATTTCTTTCACTTGTATTGTTTGGAATGGAACTGGGTTCTCCGGACCTGAGTTGTTTAAGTTAATCGATGTAAATGTAAATCATTTCGGTTACAGTTTTAATAGAGATTTTCACATTTCTGTACATGATTTTGATCCTCTCTGGACCATAGTCCAAATATGTTAACAGTCGTAGTATTGTTAAATATGTTGCTCGTCCTTGGCTCTATCGTTGAATGGACCAATTCGTAGTCTGCCGATATGTATATATTGTTTAACATGTAATTTCTTAAAACAGTTTCCGTTTCGTTTGCTTATACATTATTACCCTACAAGGTTTTTGCCCGACCGAAAAGGTTCGAATCTGTTAAGGGCTTGGAATATGTATTGAACCCTTATGGTTTTGGTTATTACGCATAGCATATTCTCAGGTCTTTACAAGCGGTTATGCTTATCATGTATCTGTGTTTGTAGCTAGTTACATGCCTTATTGTTCACAGTGCGGCCCTAAGGGTTAAGACTCGCATTCGGTTGATGAATGCAGAGTCAAACCCTCTCCGCAAATACAATGAATACTACCGTGGCTGGTTTTACCTTAATACAGTAATGCATATTCATGGTTAGACAGAGTTATGTTCTTGTTTCAGTATAACTTCTATGAAAAGTCTTTCGGATATGTTTGTAACATTATCATTTCCTATGAAGTATCTTCTTGTTTACACAGCGTGTTTATTTATGTGCGCACTAGTTTTCAGCGCGAGTACTACTCCTGTGATTATTTAAGTTCTGTAACTCTTTTATGGCTGTAAATGTGTCTTCTTTCCAGAACCGTAAGACTCTGTTTACTCATTTCGTCTCTCTGTCTATTCGTATGCTACTATGGTCTCTCCAACCACATTTAGTTTTGTTGAGCATTTGTAATGTACACCCAAACTCATTACTGTAGGCAAATAGGTGACTTAACCTCAGTAGACTAAGTTACAGGTAGGTATTTACATGCATGAATCTTTACGATAGCTACAGTTATCTTAAATTTATTACTTAACAGTAAGAATGCACAGATAGCTGTATTTTTATCTAATAAGGAAAGGCACAGACACTGCATTCTGTCCATATGCTACCATTACCTTTTCCTTAGACTAGAACTCTGTAAGAAATGCATACCTGGTTAACCTGCTACCGGCGATTCTACTCCAAGAGTTCACCTGCAATCGTTTTTTCTCTTATCCTCCCAACCTTGAGATCCACTTGCGCTGGTGTCATAACCCTCCAAATGCTAACATTACACAATAATAAAAATTTTTATTACATTACCTACACATCTATATATTAATGTCATCATAGTAATTGACTTTGATAATAACGGATATGATTATAAATGAAATGATCCTGCATATCTATCTTCTGGCGGATGATTGTCCTTGGTCGCTTTATACGATACATATCAAACCGTTTGGTGGCAGGCTGAGGCGCTCTGCGTGTGACACCTGGCATCCATGGTCCACGCCATCGATCCGCATCACTGAACTTTGGGTTTGGTAGCTGGGGACATTAATGTTACAGTCCCGCCACACCACCTCTCGGGATTCTCATTGTGATCCTCGGCCAGGATCACTTCCAGCGATCGAACGGTGGAAGATCGATGTGCCTTGGACGGTGTGATACATAAGGTTTCATTCACGCGGTCCTGGTCATTTGCGTTGTTGCTTCAGCTCTACAGATGCAGTCTTTGCTTCGGCGTTGCTGCCATGATCGGGATGACATTACCGTGGGCACTTCTGGTTCAACTCACCGGTGTCTTGGAGGAACTCTAGAGACGGCCTGGTCGGCGGTGAAACCTTCACTGTCCCTCACCCTTAACTCCTTCTGTAACAGGTGATGCACATTTCCTGTAGTTTCATTACTGTATTAGTTCACTGTATTTTTGTAAATACACTAACTACCTTGATTAATATTGGTTGGAGCAGGGTAGCAGACCGATGAGGCTGCGATTCCGAGGATTATTCAGGGTTTCGACCTTCAACCCCCTAAATCGGTAAGCGTTCTATCACTGTAGACTTTTTACTGGTTGATTCAATCTTGGAGTTCGACTTATATTGTTCTTCTCTACCAGGGTTTTGTCAATCCTATCATAGCTTGGCGCAATGGCCTCATCTCGGCAGAGCTTCCTTTCTGTTCATTGTTTACCATTGTTTGGGGTTGAAGCCCAGGTCGCCGTATGTGTAGATTTGTGCATAGGGTTTTTGATTTAGTTATGGCATGTCAGAAAGCTCAGACCTATGGGGCGAGCTTGCGTTCATTTACCTCTGTTCCATATTGTAACTGTTCGATTTCTCAGTGTAAACATATTGTAATGAACTCGTTATTGATGGCCGTGGTTAATGCATCAGGATTATTGGGTTTGTCTCCAGTTGTCGAACAGTCCTTGCATGTTACAGTTCTTATTGCATTTTTAGTGTTTTAATATGCTTATACTATGTTAGTGCGCGGTGCCGCTCCCCACGAGCCACCGAGTCTTCTCATGTTACACACTGGTTATTTACTTCTGTTTTTAATGAAATGTTCTGAGGGTTTTGGTTTACGACCCTACTCTTTCTGGGTTTGCCGCCCCTCGGAGGTTAGATGATACATGGATAAATGAGTTGATAATGATGCTTATGCATTTTATTGTTGATAATTGACTAATCCGAACGACAGATTCTTATTAATAATTCTGATATGTTTATGTGTGGAATTGAGGAGGAAGCCTGTTACGGCCTAGTAACGGCTCTACTCTTGGTGGGTTACCACTCCTCATCATTAGCTGGTGATCAACCTGTTAATTGCTCCAGTCGAAATCTTCTTTATTTGTCTTCTAGCTTTGATGTTAAATAAGTTTATCCGCCGAGCGGATGGTATGACTTTCAGTCCCTAATTGACATCACACTGGTGCCATACTACCAGGTGGTTCTCACCTGTGTATGCGGCCAACCGGATACTGCTACAGTTACGAGGTTCGGCGGTTATTTTCGTAGTGTTTACGTTGTAAGTCTATTACAGTAATTTTGTTTTCTTATAACCCTTATCGAAACTATGATTCTTGCGAGGGTTTGAATTGCTATTTATCTGGAAATGTATATATATTTACAGGACATCGTATCTATCCTCTTTGGCTGCTACAGTCCGTAATGAAATTTCATTCCGAATATATGTGTATTGTTTGTTCACATTTTCAATACTTGTATAATTATTGCCAACGTATGAATCAATGCTCATGGAATTCTATGTTAGGAATAAATGGTTATTTCAGGTGTTGTTATATAGCGTAGGTTTTAATATATATACACCTATTTTCATACCTGATAAAGGTAATTCGGCCATTCTATTCCATTCTGGCACCTAATAATTACTGTCCTTTATTTTGCACACTTTAACTTGTCTAAGAGTAAAGTACAGGATACTGTTCAAATTCTCATTCTCTATTTCTTTTCTTACTTTATACTTTATATGTATCTAGCAGAGGCGTTAATCATTACCGGTATTGTTTTCAATAATACCCAGGTTCTGATTTACAGCCCAAAAGCCACACTCACAGCAACTATAATCAGATTTTTAGGAATACAGTGTAATAACTAGTCTTCCAGATTTAATGAAAACTACAGATACTTACCTGTGTATGCTTGTCTTTTATCTTCTGCATTTCTACAGCACGTAGAAGGTGATTGAATGCTTGATGTCCTCCCAGCCACGAGACCAGTCGTCCGAACTGAGTCTCTCCCCCAAGCTCTCTTGCCGGCCGCAGCCTCAGCAATATGAAACACAAATGTGCCTGTGCTATCTGGTCATCACCAGACGTAGCACCCTCTTCTTCTGCTCCAGTGCCTTTTCTTGTCTTCCCGTTTGTTCATTGAACAACCCGGGTCTTTTCTTCTTTCCCCTTTTCTATGGGAAAGAGAAAACAGTTAGGGTTTTTCCCCTAATATGCTGGCAACTGTTTTCCTTTATCTTTAAGCAGGAAGAGTAAATAACTTTTCACATAAAGTTACTGTGTACACATATATCATGCAATTCATATTATACCATTTTGCACAAATAATATTTTCATCATTTTCAAGAAAATAATAATTTCTGTTATTTTATTCACCTATAAGGGTAAATAATAATTTATTTACGTAAAACGTCTGATCATTACATCTCCTCCCCCTGAGATTGGACACCGTCTCGGTGTCTCACAGATCCGAACAGATCGGGATAGGTCCTTTTCATCAATTCCTCATCTTCCCAAGTGGCTTCGTCAGGCCCAAAATGTCGCCATTGTACCTTAACTTGGGTAATAACTCGTTTCCGCAGCTGCACTTCTCTCCGGTCGAGAATGCTCAGCGGTTCGACCAGAACCTCTCCTTCCGGTTCAACCTGCAACACACAATTCTTTAAATTAGTTTCCTTTTCATGTAAATTTTTTTTACTGAATTTTATCATGACAATCACCCACCTGAATCTCCTGCCATCGGATTACATGCTTAGGGTCATACACATATTTCTTTAGGACAGAAACATGAAACACATTATGGACTCGGATGTGACTTGGCAGGGCCAGTTGGTAAGCTACTGGTCTGACCCTTGCTAAAATTTGAAAGGGTCCACAATATCGGGGTGCCAATTTAGTGCATCCACTCCACTGCAAAGTACTTCTTTTGGCCTGAATTCGAATGTACACGTGGTCCCCAACCTAAAACTCTTTAAACCTTCTCTTTCGATCAGCGAAATTCTTTTGTCTATCTTGGGCAACTTTCAAATTAACACGTACCCTCTTTACCATATCTTCCATTTCCTTCAACATCTCAGGACCTAGACTCAATTTATCTTCCGGTCCTCCCCAACTAGTGGGTGTACGACATTTCCGACCGTACAAAACTTCAAATGGACTCATTTGTGTGGAGGTATGGTAACCGTTGTTGTACGCGAACTCTACAAGATGTAAGTAATCTTCCCACCTGGTGGGTTGTTGCATCACATAAGCCCTTAGCATATCCTCCACCATCTGATTCACCCGTTCCGTTTTAATCTGTTGACATTCTAAGCACCGTGCCAGGTATTCAACAATGCTTTTCTTCATTCCAGGCCAGAAATATTCTTTCCGGATTGCTGTTATCATCTTTTGATAACCCGGATGACCTGCATAATGGCTGATATGAAATTCATCCATAATCAGATTTCTAATTCTGCTTTGATTAGGCACATACAATCTTTTCTTGAAGTAAATCCTTCCAGCATCATCTAATTCATATTCTTGTTGGCTGTCTTCTTTAGCAGATTGTTGTATCTGCAATTTCAATTGCTGATATTCAGTATCTTGATCTGCAATTTCTTTTATCATTTCCATGAAGGGACTTTCCCATCCACTAAAGGAAATTTCATACAAATTGTGTATTTTCCGGCTCAAGGCGTCTGCCACCTTATTTTCCTTCCCTTGCAAATGCTTTATGTCAAAATCAAAGCCACATAGAAAGTCCACCCACCTTGCTTGCCTAGCATTTAAGGTAGGTTGGTTGAAATAATTAGTCAAACTGTGATGGTCGGTATGCAGCAAAAATTTTCGGCCCATGAGATAGTGCCGCCACATCTTCAGGGCATGAATAACGGCAGCCAACTCTAAGTCATAAGCAGAATATTTCTGCTCATGTTCTTTTAATTTTCGAGACTCGTAAGCAATTACTCTGCCTTCTTGCATCAAGACCCCTCCCAATCCCTCTTTACTAGCATCTGTACATACTACATAATCCTTATTGGGATCTGCTATACTTAGAATAGGTGCTGTGGTGAGCAGGTGTTTCAATTGTTCGAAACTTTTCTGGCAATTTGGGGTCCAATGAAACAGTTTTCCTTTCTTCTGCAGGGAAGTAATGGGGAATGCTACCTTAGAGAAACCTTCCACGAATCTCCTGTAATACCCAGCTAACCCCATGAAAGATCGGACATCTGCTACATCCTTTGGAACCGGCCATTCCATTATAGCTTTTATCTTTTCCGGATCCACTGCAATTCCATCCTTTGTGATTACGTGACCCAAATACTGAATTTCTACTTTGAAGAAGTCACATTTACTAAACTTAGCGTACAACTGATGTTCTCGAAGGGTCTGCAATAATATTCGGAGATGTTCGTGATGTTCTTCGATAGTGCGTGAATAAATTAAGATATCATGAATAAATATCAGCACGAACTGGTCCAAATAGGGATGGAAAATACCATTCATTAAACACATGAAGGTTGCCAGGGCGTTGGTGAGCCCAAATGGCAAAACCACGAATTCATAGTGCCCATACCTGGTTCTAAAAGTTGTTTTTGCGATATCCTCGTCCTTAATTCTAATCTAGTGGCAGCCTGATCGTAAATCGATCTTAGAGAACACTGTCGCGCCTTTTACTTGGTCGAACAATTCATCGATCCGGGGAAGAGGATACTTGTTTTTAATAGTCAACTTATTCAATTGTCTGTAATCAATACACATCCGGAGGGTGCCGTCTTTCTTCTTGACAAATAACACTAGCGCCCCCCATGGAGACACACTGGGACGGATGTAATTCTTGTCCAGTAATTCTTGCAACTGCATTTTTAATTCTGTCAACTCAGGCACACTCATTCTATAGGGTGCTCGTGATACTGGTGCAGCCCCTGGTACCAACTCTATAGTAAAATCTATGTTTCTTCGCAGTGGAAGTCCTGGAATTTCTTCCGGAAACACATTTGTAAATTCTTGTATTACAGGGATATTATTCAAAGATGCAGATTTATCCTTGTAGTTTGCATAACCCACTTGGATGGCGTACACTTGACAGCCTTTCCGTACACATTTTACCAACTGATTTGCAGTTATCGGTCGAACCTGCACTGGTCGCTTGATTCCCTGCATTTCCTTGCTGTTTCCTTGTTGATCTCTGTAATAAATAATTTTGGTTTTGCAATCAACTAATGACCAGTGTTTCTCCAACCAGTCCATACTGATTAGAATGTCATAGGAACCCAGAGGGAGTATGTTCAGGTCAGCTGTTATTGGCTGGTCTGCTATAGTAAATGAGCAGTCATTGATCTTGGCGGTTACCCGCCGCTTAGCTCCAATAGCTAATTGCACTAGCCATGGGTTTTTAAATTTAACAGATTGCAAATTACAACGTTCCACTACTTTCGGGTTCACATAAATTAACGTGGCCCTGGGATCAATCAAAACAGATATGGTAAGGTTTGAAATTTTACCCTCGAACTCGACCATGGTTGGCTGATATTCCGCCTGTCGATCCTCCAAAGCCGCATTGATTCTTGGTACGCTCCGTCCCACTTCGCCAATAGTTGAGGCTTCATGAATTTGGGATAACTGTTCAGTTCCCTTCGGTTGTGGGCAATTTTTGATGTAGTGAGGTCCCCCACAACCCCAGCACTACACAGGGGGTCTTGCTGTCCCCTCATTGTCCAATCTGATTTGCTGCTCACTGACCTTGGACTCGTTTGCAGATCTGAACTTAGATGTAGTTCTGGCTGCAAATCTGCTGTTTGTTCCTTTACCAACTCCTTTATTTCCATTATTGCGTATCCCTTTGTTGTTTCCAACTATCTTAAAATTCTTCTTCTCATTCCATTTCCTGCTAGTAGTTTCCCCTTTCTGTTTACCTTGCTGATAGCAGATTCTAGCCTTGCAGATTACTTCATCCATTGATTTTGGATTATCAAATTCAATCCTTTCCCGCATAGATGGGGGTAAACTGCTAACAAAATGCTGCACTTTCGCCTTTTCCTCCCTTATATATGGTACGTAGCGGAGTAGGGAAGTAAAACGGGTGATGAATTCATCCATAGTCTGCTGCCCCAATCGCAGATCATGCAACTCTCTGGCTTTTTCATCATAAAAGCATTCAGTTAGATATCTCTCCTCAAAGAATCTTTGGAAATTGTCCCATGTTATGTTTTTCTCTATAACCCCTTTTACGATCTTCACTTCTTCCCACCATAAGGTGGCCTTTCCTTGTAATTGAAAAATAACTAATCGTGCTTTAAGATTGTGATCGTATTCATAAAGCTGAAAATACTTATTCATATTGATTAACCATGCTTCAGTGGCTTCCTCTTGTTCTCCGTCAAAATGCGGTGGATTGATCTTACGGAATTCCCCTTGCAGTTCTACCCTTTGTCTTTTCGAGGTTTGCTGTTCAAATGCATTATCAGAGTGTTCTTCCTCCTCCTCCGATCCTTCGGGGGGTATGTGATGATTCTGCTCTTCCGACATCCTTTGTTGTTCCGCACTCGGATTAACTGGTAGTTGATTTTGTCTATCGGACAAACTTTTCAAAATTCTTTCTTGTTCCATTGTCAATCGGGCGTTATCTTCTCGTAGTCGAGCCATCTCATTCTTCAGCTCCTGCACGGTCTCCAGAATTTCTTGATTTGTGATTCTGGCTTCTTCTCCAAGTTGTACCCACAATTCTGGTTATTTTCTGCATCGGTTACGCCCTGTCGCATTACAGGTCGTCGCGGTGTATTCTCCGCTCTCCTCATGTCTGTTATTCTCAGAATCCTGTGTAAGAAAACATTCACGGGTAGTAAAGAAAAATTCATTTCCACAATGTCCATTCACCATTGTCTTACCCAGAGGCCACAGTACTGTATCTGGGCTCTGATACCATATGTCATAACCCTCCATATGCTAACATTACACAATAATAAAAAATTTTATTACATTACCTACACATCTATATATTAATGCCATCATAGTAATTGACTTTGATAATAACGGATATGATTATAAATGAAATGATCCTGCATATCTATCTACTGGCGGATGATTGTCCTTGGTCGCTTTATATGGTACATATCAAACCGTTTGGCGGCAGGTTGAGGCGCTCTGCGTGTGACACCTGGCATCCATGGTCCATGCCATCGATCCGCATCACTGAACTTTGGGTTTGGTAGCTAGGGACATTAATGTCACAGTCCCGCCACACCACCTCTCGGGATTCTCATTGTGATCATCGGCCAGGATCACTTCCAGCGATCAAACGGTGGAAGATCGATGTTCCTTGGACGGTGTGATACATAGGGTTTCATTCACGCGGTCCTGGTCATTTGCGTTGTTGCTTCAGCTCTACAGATGCAGCCTTTGCTCCGGCGTCGCTGCCATGATCGGGATGCCATTACTGTGGGTACTTCTGGTTCAACTCACCGGTGTCTTGGAGGAATTCTAGAGACGGCCTGGTCGGCGGTGAAACCTTCACTGTCCCTCACCCTTAACTCCTTCTGTAACAGGTGATGCGCATTTCCTGTAGTTTCATTACTGTATTAGTTCACTGTATTTTTGTAAATACGCTAACTACCTTGATTAATACTGGTTGGAGCAGGGTAGCAGACCGATGAGGCCGCGATTCTGAGGATTATTCAGGGTTTCGACCTTCAACCCCCTAAATCGGTAAGCGTTCTATCACTGTAGACTTTTTACTGGTTGATTCAATCTTGGAGTTCGACTTATATTGTTCTTCTCTATCAGGGTTTTTGTCAATCCTATCATAGCTTGGCGAAATCGCCTCATCTCGGTAGAACTTCCTTTCTGTTCATTGTTTACCATTGTTTGGGGTTGAAGCCCAGGTCGCCGTATGTGT
>APFE030222142.1:10378-29932 GCA_000404065.3 Pinus taeda
ATAAACAAAATAACTATTAAATATATTTCATCATCAACCAGTTAAGTTGATGATGAAATATATTTAATAGTTATACCTTGCGCGCTCACTAGATGGACTCTGAGTCCTATAGGCCCTTCATTCTCACAACGCCGCGGGAACGCTCCAGTCAGAGATACAATTTGAAACAGCCCTGCATCCGCCACTATTCCTTCGGGAATCGCGGGCTCTAACAACAAAACATTGTTCACCGTCCCGCTCCCACTCATCATGAACACTCCCTGCTCGCAAGTTCGGGTGAACATTCCCAGTGCTTTTATGACGTCGTATCCGCTTGGGACCTCTACTACGTGATTTTTCATGGTGCTTGACATCTCACGGATTCCAGTTGGAGAAGCCTTGGCCTTTGTCTTCCATGCCGCAGGCGTCCCCCGCTTCTTTCTGTTCAGCTCGCTTTCGCAGTCTGGCTGGAACTCCTGATTGGCCTCTCCGGATTGGCCTCTCCGGTACTACAGTTGACATCGCCGCATGCCCCTCGTTTCCTCTTCATTGTGTTACGGGAGTTTTGTCCAGAAGTAATATTTTGATGTTTGGCTTGAAAATCAGAAGTAATATTTTGATGATTTTCTTGAAAACCATGGTTAGGAGCGTAACCTGAGGATTCATTCAGATCCAATCCAGATGGAAAAGGCCTGGCCTTTGTCTTCCATCCCACAGGCCTCCCCGGCTTCTTTCTGTTTACCTTGCTTCCGCTATCTGGCTGGAACTCCTGATCGGCCTTTCCGGTACTACAGTACTACAGTTAATATCATCGCCCACCCCTCGTTTCCTCTTCTTTGTTTTACCGGTGTTTTTTACATAAGTAATATTTTTATGTTTGGCTTTAAAAATTATGAGAGGAACATGAGGATTCATCTGGATCCAATCCGGCAACTATCGTGTCATCCGCCAACAACCTTTTGCCCATGATGAACGACCTGCCGCTTTTAGTCTCTAATCTTACTCTGCCACGTAATCTGCACAGAACCGAGACTTGTTCGATGTGAAGATGAATATTTGTTCTCCTACTTTCGTTGCATATATATATATATGAGTGGTCGCTACAAGATACACATATTTTTTTAGGTTTTCGCTTCACGTGGGCTTTTAAATTGCTCCGCAATTTTTTTATTTATTTTGGGTAGTATTTGGGGGTTGTGGTTTCTTCTCAAAAGTTAAGGCCGACAGCATACGATTTACCTAAATTTAATTTATTAATTAGCAACTGTACCAAAAGTACAAAGAAAAGCCAATAGAATTATTAAATTAGAATTGTTGAATTTTTCTAGAAGATTTTTTTTTGGAACAAAAATCTAGTATGTTCCATAAAAAATGTGTTAGAGTCAAGGGATAAAACCCCTTTATCTCACAACAGTGATTTTGACTAATAGCCATATGAGTGCAGATGTTGTTTGACATTGTGTGCTTGTCTCTCTGTATCATTTTTTTTTCAGGAAGCTAGTTGGTGTGATAAAAAGTAATGTCGCATAAGATTTATAAACCCACAACAGCATACATACAACACAGTTTTAAACTCAAGAAAACCGTCATCGTGAATAAAAACTCGAGTACATTACATAAAAAAATGTGTTCCACTCAAGGGATAAAACCCCTTTGTGTTACAATAGTGATTTCCACCAATAGCCATCAAATTACATGACACTTAGTACAACATGTCTCTCTGTATCTTTTTTTCCAGCAGTCTCCTTGGTGCAATGAGAAGTAATGTTGTATAAGATTTCTAAATGAAGGACAAATGGGAAGAAGACAAATAGGAAAGAATCTCCCGGTTCTTATGTTTAAACGTATCAATCTAAAAGAAAAAATCGCCAATTCGAAGATTTTGCCTAATTTCAACGTAATGTGAAAAGATCTTGCTAGCTTAAATATATTATCTAATTCATCTCTCTTTACTTGTGGATTTGCATAAGGGTTTGTATTGAAGATTTTCATGAAAAGATATTGCTAGGTTAAATATATTATATGTTTCATCTTCCTTCACTTGTGGATTTGCGTAAGGGTTTGTATTGAAGCCTTTCATTCTCAAGATTTTTTTGTTTCCATCATCTTTATTCAAAGGTTTTCGATTTAATTTCAATAAATCTAAGGTAATATCAAATCATTCTGGTTTTCACTTTCAAATGTGTTAATCTACAAGTGTTTCGGATAGAAGTGACGTGATTCTTTCACTTCTACTAACGTGTCAACAAGTTCCTTGCAAAGGGGAAACGTAGAGAATCACTGATGAGCCCAATGTCCTTGCACAATGAACTCGAAGAGTATAGAGATAACTATGCACAATAGGAAATGGAAAGTGGTAAGGTTTTGATGATGACATCCCACTCCCACTTTGTGGCCACGATCCCTGGTTTTCTTATTTATGCAGGGATTCAAACCAACAGAGAGCATAAAGGTCGTAAGATTGAGTTCCGTGAGCCTTCCAAGCCCCATGCCTTCGTACCAGCCCAACCGTGCATCGTCGTCTTTTGCGAGCCCAACGCGTTCTTATCACCCAAGCTCGATGCCTTCCTACCAGCCCAACCCTGCATTATCATTTTTTGTTAGCACGACTTCATCATCATTCGAGCATCGTGGAGCATGCATGAAAAACTCTTTGATCCTGTGGCTCAAGAACCTCATGACGTCGTCGCCGACTGTGCTCATTCACGACGGGGGCTTGATTTGTGCATTGATGACCCTGCTCCTGAGCACAAAAAAGAAGCCAAAAAATTCCAATGATCTTGACGGTGTGCTTCATTAAAAATCTCAAAGAAAAGGGGAAGCAAGGGCAGGATGTGTGGATAAAGAATATGCCTTATAGAGGAATCACAGGAACAGTTTCAGTCTTGTGAGCCATGGCTGAGATGAGAGAAGAATAGGGGGACTTATTTGTAGGTTTTTCTTCACATTTATGAACTGCACAACAACATGCAGAAGCCAGTGAAACCCACAGAGAAGAAGATCCAACCATTGAATCAGATAGAGAATTGAATGAAGATAGCCAAGCAATATGTATTGAATGGCTAAAGCCTAACATGGCTACAGCTCCCGAGGGTGATGCAATTGGCTCCAACAGTGAATAGCTGCATGGAATGCATTAAACTTGGTCTGGAGAAAATAAAATCAAAGACAAGTGATTTGCAGCAACAGAAAGATGAAGTAGCCAAGTAACTAAAGCAAGAAATACCCACCACCAGTTATCTGATCATCCCACTATTTCAAATTATATGGTTGTTGTCAAAGTCCAAACTGCTCTTATGACATCTATGAATATATAATCTTTTCATTTTGGTTGTAGTAAACCTACAACTATGTCGTAAAGGTTAATCTGATACTATGTTTTCAGAGCTGTTTATTTTTAGAAACTCAAATTAAATTAGCATACTGCACCATGTCAAAACAAAAGGCCACAGTAACTTAAAATATATGTAAACAAGGCCTCTTACACACAGAACAATATATATCTGCCTGTTCCAATCCAGAATAAATAAATAAAACTAACTTGTAAATGTGTTTAGAGATGTACTTGAATTAGGAAGTACTGGACACTCTCGGCGGTGGCATAAAATGCCTGTTCAGGTCAAAATTTAAAGGCATAAAATGAGGAGAGTACTGAGCATGATATTTAATGTTAGCTGCAACCTCTGAAGCTTCTTTGGCTGTAGGATGAGCCACATTTGGAACAGCGGAGAGATTTCCCTTCAAAGCCTTGGTGCCCTCGGTAAACCTTATTTCCATTTTGAAACATTTTATGTTTCCCGAGTCCAGGAAACTCAGATATTAATACTTGCAGAAATTATAGATGTCAAACGTACTACATGAAGTAGTGGAAACACTATTATCACATTTAAAGAAACAATCAATGATAGTATATAAATCATAGTTCCTTAGGCATCTCAAGCCTTGGCTGGTCAGTAATATTCAAGCACAAATTGGATCGAATTGCTATGGGCAATATTGGAAGTGAATGAACTGTGATGATCAGAAATTCATCAGCTGCCAGTGAAATTTTTTCCAGCCACATTAAACATGGGTGCTTAAAAGTTAATAATCACGGAGTTACATTTGAACCCTAAGCTTTCCCAGCTCAGTTTGTTTTAAATAATAATAAAATTTATATGGCAGATGTACAAACACAATCATAAAAAAGTCATCTTTCATTAGGTAGTAAAATCCTCACTACCTCTAGTTCATCGCTCATACAAGATCAAATATTTCTGGAACCTTATGTGAAGCTTTTAGATAAGACACAATCCAACCTGGTTTTCAGAAGATACTACTCTAGTTTAGATACTGCGTGGATAAAACTAAACTTTCTGACTAGATTCTCTGATTCTAATTAAAACTAAACTTTCTGACTAGATTCTCTGATTCTAACTAAAACTGAAATGAAGAGTGAAGTGTTCCATTGCAAAAAACATGGCAATAAACCACGAGACAACAATTAAATAAATATTAAAATATCACGAATACAATATCCCCTCTATCTGATACAGGTTTTATGAATCTATACCAACAATTACAACATAAGATAAATGAATCTTGTTACCATCTGAATGATTGTCCAAGGCAACGAAACTGAAAAGAAATAAGGTCACTTTATGATGAAGATTATTGGCAGTGATGTGTCATTGCTTTTAATTTCTCACATGCTCGTTGGAATAACAATAACTATTAACTTGGGCCTAGACTTTGTGAATTCGAGTGATGCATATGAGCTAAGGGCTCTTAGATAAGAATGCAGAGACTCCAGGACATGGAACAAGCAAATATCAATATGTGCCAGATTATTATTTTATCTAAGCCTAAAGAACTTCAACTGAATTCACAGAGGATGGGGGCAAAACAAGAACATGCCCTGAAACGTTTCATGCTTCATACCCTTCAAAAGTTTCCCACTGCTAACAGAAAGATGAAAAGCACACAACTTCACAAGCAAGTCAAAGAAATCATCTGTATCTCTTGACCTTTCCATATTTTACAGAACAAAGATTAGCAACATGTGATCAAATGCTAACTCTAAACAGGGACCACTGACCCACCCAACTTCAATGCAGAAAGCTTGGAAATCAGCACCATTCATGTCCAAACATTGTTTAGAAGATTCCTTGGTATCCTGCAGCACTCCACTTTGACATATTCCTTTGAGACGTAGACAATATAGCTCAAGCAGACATCTAACAGAGTTAATTTTTCTAACATACTCTTCTTGTGTTGAAATAATTTTGATTTATAATTGCAGATTGACATGTCCTATGAGGACTCACCTATTTCACTCTAAACAAGCCCCAATTAGGTCCACAATCTTATGAGAAATTATCAACATTCACATTCTAATCAATTTTCTTTCTCCTTTTTCTTCTTCATAGAATTTGATTGAGGTAGAGTTTCTAGTGATTTGGCCTTCCTCTTTCGTGCTCTGCCAGCTTCCTTCAAGAGTTCTGCCAGCCTTTTCTTTTCATCATCTACATCCGGGTTTGCTATGCCAAGTTTCTCTTCTCTCATTCCAACAACATATTCCAAAACCTCGATGGTATCCTCCAACCTGCACATGATGAACATGAATAATCAGTTACAAATATATCCCAAAGAAATTAAAGCCACCATAGAAACCAACATTCAATCTATCCAGATCCCACAAAGATAAGCACTTGGAGATGCATATGGAACTTAAATTAGTTAAACTATTTCCATTTGGCTCAAGCTTCACGACACTCTAAAAGATTAAGGTTAAGGTTTATATAAGAAGTAAGGATAATCACTTGTTAAATTAGATATACAGAGTCTTAAAATACTGCCAAATTGACTAAAATGAAACAGAAAAATCATGCAGTTGACCAACTGGTTTCAGAGAAGTCAGAAACAATAGATAACACCTATCAATTGATTCATGCAAGACAAGTTTGACCAGTTCTCAGTCCTTATCAGAGAAACCCACACTGTTCTTTTTTAGAGAATACAACAATAAATCCATAAGAAACAAGAATAAGCAGTGGCAAAGCAAATTCAAAAAAGCTACATAAGACCCACAATCTCATACACACATACAAAATACTTAAACAGACTAACATAATTCAATCAATCAGGAAAAAATTATTAAATCTGTAACTACAAAGGTTGTACTTGTATTTATGAAACAACTCTAAAGAAGCTTAATATGTGAACTCAAACTTAACTAATCAATATACATAAGCTTCAGTAGAGACCACCAATTGTTTGTGAACCACATCTAGCTTATGATTCAGCAAGCAGATGCACTCGTCAATCAAATCGAAGAAGGCTAAAGTGTTCAAACATCATCAATTCAACTTCATAAATAGTGAGAGAATGTTTACATAGTGATTTGATTCCAGATAACGTCCATAGACTTTAGAGTCGATTGCTAGGAATCAAAATTTGAGAAGAACAAAACAGTACGGTCTCATCAACCAGTCTATATACAGAACAAATACACATACATAAATCAGTTTCACAAAAAAATTCAGTCAATATACATAACTACAGTTGACGCCATTAATTGCCTGTGAACCACATCTATCTTATTGACTCAGTAAGCAGCCACACTCACCAATCAAATCAAAGAAGCCTGAAAAAGTGAAAAGATCATGAGTCAAACTTCATAAATAGTGAGAACATGTTTACATAGTAATTTGATTCCAGATAACATCAACAGACTGTAGAGTCAACTATTGTGAAATTTTGAGAAGCACAAAACAGTACAGACGTAACCAATGAGTCTATATATAAAGAACAAATATAGTGATACATAAATCAACGTCCCAACAGCTCAAAACACTATATATGCCCCTTGCCAAAACATGCCAAGGCAAGGATATCAAACAAGGGAGACAATTTTTGCATCCTGAACAACCAATTTCTTGAACTCAACTAGTTTTTCAAGATATGTCAAAGCATCACGTAGAGCATCACACGAATTGTTCTGATTCGTAGAAACATTACAGCGCAAAGCATATTCCATAGTTAACCAATAATTCAGCATAAAATGAAACCATTGAACCTATCATATTAGAAACTCAATACCCAAAAATATATATTCATATGCACCAAAGACCATTGAATCCAGTAAGGACTCCAAGGATGTAAAAATCAATTTGGAAATAGAAAAGCCATTGAGCCCATCAAAAGAAAAAATTGAAACAAAGACTACATCTAGTGACCTGTCGATTGCATCATATGTTCTGGCCAGATTGCTATATATTGCAAGAGTATCTGGATGATAAGGACCACAAACTTCTTCCAAAATACTCTTGGCTTCTTCAAATAAATTTGTAGCCTCATTTATGGCATAATGTTGGACACATGTCAGTCCCATTTGATTCAAGCCGACTCCAAAGAAGGAAGATTTCCTCTCTCCACTTGCCCTCAACTTTCCCATTGCACTTTTGAATGAAGAATACGACTCACCATACTTTCCTAAAATATAATAAATCACTCCCATCTGTGCTTCAATGCCTACTATTGCACTCTGCTGACCAGGAGCATCATCCAAAAGCTTGAGAGCCTTTTGGAGAAGGGGAAGGGCTTGTTCATGTTCTCTCATCGCTTCATAAATTGCAGACAATTATGTTAATCCACTAGTTATATCTTTAGGAGGATTCCCTGCAGCACGCGTATTATAAATTCTGAGAGCATTCTCGCAGTAAGTTTTAGGTTCCCTTAGTTTCCTTGTTTTGTAGTATAGGTTTGCCAGACGGACAAAAACTACAGCAGCAGAGGCATGGTTCTCACCTTTCGTAAATTTCAGCACAGTAAGGGATTTCTGATAAGAAAAAACAGCTTCATCATATCTGCCCAAAGAGAGATATGTGTCACCAATACTACAATCTATTGACGCGACCTCTGACTCTGGACCATTCGAGATCATAGCCATACTGGCTAAGACCAAATGCTCCAGGGCCGCTTCATAGTCTCATTTTCCATCACAAATCAATGCCATTAGCCTTCTATCAGCTGCTTCTTGAAGGGAAGCTGGGATGCTGTTTTTTTTGTGTATATCCAGAGCATGTTGGCAGAGCTTCTCAGCCCCATCAAATTGCATCGCTTGAACATGGGCTTCAGCCAAATACCGACAAGTCTCTCCGACTCTCGGATCCATTTCTCCCAGGACTTGTTTCTAAATTTCCAAACCAGATGTATAGCACTCTATGGAATTCTCAAGCTGGCCCAACATGGTATACGTATCACCCAGCTGCATGCACCCTGCAAATGTAGCAAGAGCATGCTACTGGGCTGGCTCCAATACTCACTTTCATGCTGCAAATAAGCACTCCACCAGAATCGATAAGAAGAACTGCAATTGTGAAACTTTGGGAGGGTTTCCGTTGAGGTTTTGCGAGACCCGGGCAATAGAACTCGCGCCAGCTGCCAAGATTATCGGTTGACACTCAGTGGAAAGCAGAAGGGTGGTGCGAGGTGTCAGTGGAAAGAAAAAGGGTGGCGCGAGGTGTTGCGTCAGGTGTCAACCTGAGAATGAAAAGGATGACAAAAGTCCCTTTCAAAGGAAGGCCTCCTCATTATATATTATTGTTTGGTCAATTTTTATATGTCCATCAAAATTATCTAATTTGAACATTCTAGCTTTGAGTGGATGAGAGTTTGAACGAGAAGCTGGATCGCGAGTGACTCATTTCTCGGAAATTACCTGTTTTTTAATATTTAGTTTTTTTCCATTTAAAACAAATTATAAAATTATTATTTTTATAAAATTTTAAATTTTAAATTTTAATCATTAAATTTTAATATTTTATTACTTATATATTTTTATATCATTTATTTTATTTATTTTAAATCATTTATTTTTATAATTAGTTGAAAAAGCTCGTCAAATATTAAATGGTGTTTTGGTAAACAAATATTATTTTATTTATATCTTTGGTTCCATAATAGAGGAAGATTAATATATTTAGATTTTTTATTATTGTATTCAAATTTCAATCAAATTTTTAACTAAAGAGTGTGGATTCATTTTAACTTTGGATCTAGTAACGGGTGAGAGGGATCAAATCTCTTTTCACTCTATAAAAGAAGTTTGCATCTCAAGGGATATGATCCATCTCTTTACTTGATACCCTAAGTTAATATGGATCTAGATTGGTTTTATTATGGGTTGTCTTTCATGTGACTATTTTGATTTCGGGAAAATTTGAGGTTAAATCTTGATTTGTGTTATTTAAAATGTTTTTTTTTAAGGTGAACAAATGGATTTAGTATTAATTATAATTATTTATTTTCCATGTTAATTTTATGTAATTTGATCGAGCCAAAATGTTTATTGATAATTATCATAATAAATTATTTTATTTTGAATTTAATATAATTTTATTTTATTTGACTTAGTCAAAATGTTCAGACATTACATCATCTCTACATATTGGGTGAAATTAACCTTTTAAATTTTTTAATTGAGTCACATGTAAATGGGTTACAAAATTTTATACCACTACAACAGATCCCCCATAGATTTTTGCATTTAGATTTTAATTTAAAATTGTTAAAATTAATTAAAGATAAATATTTTAAAATTTTGATTTTGGAAAATAGTTATAATGTTTAGGGCAAGTGGTATTGAGAAGCCTGGTATAAGCCCCATGTATTGTAAAAAGCCTATTTACAAGTTATAAACTCATGTTAAAATGAGAGTGAATATCATGGTATATCTTGTATATTCTATCTTTTAAGTGTAAGTTAATTATTAATATAAAAAAAATTTAAAATTTTATATATATATATATATCTGTGTGTGTGTGTTATGGTTTTTGGGTGTGTAATATTGATGAGTCATGGTATTATCGCATGACATTGTAAGAAACATTATTTAAAATTTAATAATATCCATGATAAATTAAGATGTATATTCATAGTTATGAATTTGTTACATTATAACTAGCATTTGCACTTAATGTTGCAAAGTAAACACAAGGCATACAGTATGGAGGAATATTGAAATTTGCACCTAATGTTGCAAAGTAAACACAAGGCATACAGTATGGAGGAATATTGAAATGTGAATGGTTATTTTTGAAAGCAAGGGTCGATGATAATGAGTTTCAATTGAGGAAGCCATGCGTAAAACCCTATTCAGGGGTTAAAGAGGCTATAAAATGGAATAAAAATAGTCATAAATAGCCGTTGAAGTTGTTTAAACACCTTTGTATCTAGATAAAAGTTGCCTAGTTGAAGGTGAAGGTAAACAAATGAAT
This sequence comes from Pinus taeda, assembly GCA_000404065.3. Classification (NCBI taxonomy): domain Eukaryota; kingdom Viridiplantae; phylum Streptophyta; class Pinopsida; order Pinales; family Pinaceae; genus Pinus; species Pinus taeda. The sequence continues at coordinate 20,617 of APFE030222142.1, forward strand.
CCAGGTGAACAGGTCGATGATAATGAGTTTCAATTGAGGAAGCCATCCCTGAAACCCTATTCGGGGATTAAAGTGGCTATAAAATGGAATAAAAATAGTCATAAATAGCCATTGAAGTTGTTTAAACACCTTTGTATCTAGATAGAGATTGCCTAGTTGAAGGTGAAGGTAAACAAGCGAATCCAAGTGAACAACAAGTGGGTATCCATATCGGTTTGGATATGATTATTTAAAAAATCATTATTTAAGCAAAAAATTCAATTAATATCAAGATATATTTAAAACATGTATTATATTCATTAAAATAAATTGATTTTTTTTTTTAATATGTTAAAACCCATTGATAACGAATTGGTTGTAAAGACGTAAACTATCAAAATGGTATTTCATCTTGAAACATCCTTTTTCAAGGTTCGGTTGGAAAATACAAGTAGTAAATTGTAATGGAAGAGGTTAGAGAAGAAATATAATCTTCTAAAGAACATTGTGGTTGTCGTTCCATATTTGAAGTTGCATCGAAATTTGTTGGAGTGAAGCAGTAATGAACCTACAAAATGTATATTTTGTTAGGATTTGAATATGTAAATTAAGTGTGGAAATTTATTTGTAATATTTTGCACGTGAGTTGTGTTAAAATGAAATTGGAATGAATTGAAATGAAGTTACAAGGGAGAAAAACAAGGTGCAGTATAAAGTTTGTAGGGGAAATGAGATATGAAATCTTTTATAGAAATGTGCCTATTTAATGATGTATGGAATCTAGATTGTACATAAAGGTGCATTGAATATATAGACATCATTACAAGCCCATCCAAACCCAAGTGCGACATCAACTTCAGATTCCCTAAACCCTCAGATGAGTTTCTACTGATTATAGCCCAGGTTGGTTTGGTAATAAATCTAGGTATTACTTGGATTGAACTTACTACTAAAATAATAGAGTTTTTGGTCTTTTGTGAATTAAAATTCATGCACTTTGAGTGTTTTCGCAAAGTAATCTGCATTTTCTTTAACATTGTACACAAAAAAGGTAGCTGCTCTATAGCAAGCTTGCGAAAGATGTCCATGATTATTAAATAAAATGAGGACAATATTCAATGTCATTGAATAATATTCTCAGTGTTAATAAATCTAAATATATGCTACTTTATTTCATGAACGAAATAATCAGAGCTAAAAACAGTCACCAAGGGCTTGCAGACTACTCCCTCAATTTATCCTCTGCACTCTGACTTATTTGTAATGCAGCCTAACATGTGGAGGTGTGGTAGTTAGTAGAGTAGGGTAAAGTCTAAAAAAGGCTTAAATACTCGTTTTCATCTCATTTCGCTAAACCCTCTCTCCCTTGCTTCTACACTTCGTTCATTCAATATTTCAAGTATTCACTGCATGTTATCTTCCTTAACTGCTTAATATATTGAATTTAGTCCAAAACCTAAATACCAAGATGCCTACAACTACTGCTACTCATTCGAGGAGGAACATCCCCAAAAGAGGGCAGGTAAACGCAACGATTGCCTCTTCCCTCGTCCAATCCATCAGATCAGTGTTAGGATCCCTTAAATCCTTCAACCACTCTGTTGTTTCCTCTTACTCTTCTCTCGTGACTGTAAATAATTTGAGAGAACAATGAATGACCTGCAGATCAAATGGGCTTATCTCTAGAATGTTGATACAAATTTGAGTTTCTTTCATTACAAATTCAGTGATGCAGAAATTAAATCATTATGGATGAAAGCATGGGATCCGCGGATCTGTTGTCCAAATCATTTGCTCATTTTTTTGACTCTTTTCCTCATATTTGAAGCACTGCAACACCAATGGAGTTTTCTCTTTATGTTGTAGTGAGTCACCAAATATAAAGAGGGGAAATATTTTCTACTACAACAGCTTTTCCTAGTTGCAGTTGAAAAGCTCTGAAATACAAAGTTTGTTAATAAGATATTTTGAGTTGAAGTATATGGCACTTGATTCCCCTTGCCATGTGCAACTACTTTTGATCCATTAGTTGTGTTTATAAACTTAATCTATGTATTGGATTGATAGAAATACCCATTAACATGTAGAATAGACTTGAATCCTGGTTTTTACATCCAATAGCCAAGAGTTTACTAATTCATCATGCTTTTGATCCATAAGTGAGTGGATATGAACCTTAACTCTGCATTGAGTGATGAATAATTTTCATGAATGTGCTTTGAATGTGTGGTTAATTAGAATGAATGTTCTTTGAATGTGTGGTTAATCAAATATGAATAATTTTCATCAATGTGCTTTGAATGTGTGGTTAATCACATATGAATCGTTTGTATGAATGTGTGGTTGCATGAATGTGCTTTGAATGTGTGGTTAATCATTTGAATGTGTGGTTAATGAAATATAAATCATTTGTATTTTGGTAGTGAATGTTAATGATTGAAGTTACATGTAGTTGAAGTTATTAAAAAGTTAAAATATTTTCTATTGTTTATCTTATAATTGTTTAAACTAGAAGGAGATTATAATTGTTCACGTAGTTGAAATTTGGAGGAGATTCTTTCATTTAGGTTAATGAAATGAAACTGTGAACAATTTATTTTGATTTAGGTTACTAATGGTCAACAAATTATTTTCAGGTTATAATTGCTCACCTATTTGATGCTTTCATTTTGAGTTGATTATATCATTTAGATTTATTACGACCAGAATCTAATGTGAGTGTCAAATGTGTATGATGGAGAAAGTAGACATTATGTGTATTCGCAACAAAGCCAAAATTCTGGGAACTGTAATTTGTGTGGGTCGAGCAATGGCTATGAGTTTCCTTCAAGGTCCTACTCTAGCCCAACTCTCGCCTCTATGGGGACAATCAACATCAGTTTCCAACACTAATACATTACACCTAGCAGAAACCATTCTACACGAGGGAGATTTAGGCAACTAGATTAGAGGGCATATCTACCTTATCTCAGCAATGATAATGTCATCCACTACCATGATATTGTAGGTCTCTCTACCACCTTGCATATTAAATTTATACCCAATTATAACCCTTTTCTGTATTTAGAAGTTTCAAATCTCCCCACACAATCAAATGTATGATTATAATTTCACGTGCAGGTTGAGACATTGAAGAAGTTTCCAGCCACACTATCCCTTACATCAATTACTGCCATTCTAGGCTCCATCCAAACTACTCTCCTAATAGCCATTCTTGACAGGCGCATCATTTCAACAACATGGATACTGGATAGGGCTAAGATCTTAACTATGTTCGCTGCAAGAAGTCTACATACATGAACGATGTTCTTCCTCAATTTTCCCAGCCATGAATAACTTAAATTTTTGTTAGGTGGTTAAGTTGATTTGTGGAAGATTAATTCAATTTGGTAGGGAATCATATTCAATGCAATGGTATTTCCATTACACTTATGGTGTTTGCAGAAATGAGGGCCAGTATTCGTTACAGTATTCAGCCCAGTGTCTACTGTGTGCTCAACAATTTTATCATCTATAGTTCTAGGAGACAGGTTGCATCTCGGAAGGTGGGTGGTTTTTTATATTCTCAAATATTTAATTCGGTGGTTTGTTATATACTCCAATATTCAATTTGTGTTATAGTGGTTCAAGTAAACTTAAACTTGATTAGATAAGGTTATTAGTTGTTTTTGGGCTAATGAGAATCTATGGTTTTGTCCATGGTATTCATATGGAATATAGTATATTCTTAAGTCTTCAATTTTTGTTAGAGTGGTTCAAGTAAATTTGATTAGGTAAAGTTATCAGCTATTTTGGGGTTCATGAGAACCCATAATTTTGTCTATGGCATTCATGTTTAATATAGCCTGTTTAAAAACAGAAAGACTCCATAAGTGAAACAAAATTAACATGGAAGGTTTTGGCTTTTAAATAGGTTATATTCAACAGGAATATCATGGGCCAAACCATAAGTTGGAGCCAGAAAACTACTTATAACTTGACTAAATCAATTTCACTAGAACTACCCTAACAATTTACATTAAATTTATTATTTCCTCTCTTATTCTGCCTACAAATTTACAAAGTTAAAATTTACAAAATTAATTCATTGAAATGCTTGATTTTGCTACACTGGAATAGTTTGATGGGTGTTATTCTTATATTCATTGGTCTCTACCCTTTTCTGTGGGGCAAAATCCAAGACGACTCTACCTAGATCAGAAGATCTTCTAACGAAGAAGCAAATATAGCCATAGTAGTAGAAGGAGAAGAAAATCAGCAACCACCTCCTGCTTCTGAAGTAGTGGATGTGAAAACACATTTACTACACTAACATTCTTGACATTTTGTTGAAAAATTGCAAATTTTGTAATAAACACTTAGTCAGTCTAAACAAAGATGGAAACACTCCCAACAAAGGGCTACCTAACATCAGAAGTTCCAAATTTCTCAGGCACACAATAGTACTAGGTAAATATTTGATGTTTGTACGGAACAAATTCAACTTTTTCAAAGACGGTTGACTTCCAACTTGGGAAGGCAATAACTCCATTTGGAGGCAACTTGATAGATCTAAACATTCAAGACTGGTGATATCTCCAAGTGTGGAAAGATTCAAGTTCAAACAATCACTCAAATGTAGATGTCTAAGTTGCAATAGATTTCCCTAAAATCTTGGAAGCATTTCCAGACTTTTACACCTAGAAATATTGATGTATTAAATATTTTTTAAATTTTCTGAAGGAAAGTGGAAGCATATTCAATATTCTACACAATGTCAGATTCATGGTTTGGAGATTTCTCATATTTTGAAATGAATTTGGCAGCATCTTCAAACTTTCGTACAGTGTGAGATTGATATGTTGGAGAGTTGTTAGATTCCCAAAAGAATTTGGAATCATCTCCAAATTGTTGCACTTAGAAAGATTGGCGTGTTGGAGATTGACTAGATTCCCAATGGAATTTGGGAGCATTTTCAAACTTCCACAGTCTGTCAAATTGATGTGTTAAAGATTTGTTATAGATTACCAAAAGAATCTGGAAGCATTTCCAAACTACTGCACTTGGACAAATGGAATTATTCGAGCTTTTTTAGATTCCCAAATAAAATTTGAAGAAGCTGCAATTTCAGGCACCCTATGAGGGTTAAATATCTCAAGGAGCTTAGATTAAAAAATTCTTCTAATAGCATTGCTACATCTGCATATGTCAAAAATCACAGACAATTCAGTACCATCTTTTCTAGGTGCTTCAGTGACCTTAATGATTTTGGAAACTCAGAAAGTGGAGCTTCAATATTTAATTCCCGCAAGTGCAAAGGTGCCTACAATGTTAGGTACGTTTTGATTATATAAGAAATTGAAAATATGGGAGGATTCTCACTCTGCAAATTTATGCATCTATATGTACGTACCTCAGATCTAGATTGCCACAATCTTTTCAATTTTCAGCCAAAAGCTTATAAAACTATTAAATCACGCAATGGAATCCAAGAAGGCAGTGATGAGTAGATTGAAAAATTCCAACGAATCCATATGAGTTTTGGTGACTGCACCGAAGTCAAGATGCTTTCAAATTTATCTTCAGCTTCAAGAAGTTGTAATTTCCTGGTTCCACAGACCTCTTCACTAGAACTTGTATTCAAGGGAAATTCTAATTCTAAATGGAACACTTCCTAATCTTCATCCTCCCCAATAGAGGTCTACCAATGACCCATCACAAATCCTTGCACTTCTATTATCACATGTTTGTGGTTTGAAAACAATAAACTATTATTAACATAATGTGTGGTAGACTGTTTTGAATAAAAAATATCGAAAGTTCTTTAGACATTCAACAATTAGGATGGCTCAAACACTTATAGAGGATGATTGTTGCAATAACCTGTTATCACTTAAAACCACAGTTCACCTATGTCCAAAGATTCATATAAAAAAAATTTGGTTTAAGTCAATAGGTTTTTAGGTGTGTCACTTTGAAGTTAGTTTTTCTAAAGGTATTGATGTGAGTCCTTGTAAAAAACCGTTAGATACCCTCCCTCATTATAGTTTAAAGCATGTTTTGTCTTGATTGCATCATTCTGATTTTGCGCAGTTTCGCAGCGCGATCTGATTGGCTAATTTAGCTGCGCAATCATTTTTCCACCTTTTCGCAGCATATCATCGAGCAGCCATTTCGTAGCGCGGAGTGTCATTTCATAATTGTCTGCACTACGAAATCGGGGATTCGGGGTTTTTTGCAGCATATTTTCTTGAAATGTCAAATCTCGGGAGGTGAGTCATTAGAACCGTTCATATTTTGTCAGTCGATGTCCTCTCCAGGTCATGATAGGATTCATTCCGCCATCGGATTTAGGATCACACATATGACAATTATTTTAAGAAATCTTATGAGGTATGGTAGTGTCATAATGTTTATTCATGATGCATTAACGTGCCTGTTCTATGATGAGCATTTGAAAAAACGCAAAGAAGCCCGAGTTTTCATTTAAAAAGGGATCATTGCAAGCGAGCCTGCATTCCAAAGCCGAAGCTGTTGTGTAAATTGAAGTTGCTGATTAAGTTCTTTGTGTAAAGATATTTTGAGCGAGATGGAGAAAAGAGAGCATCGATCCGGAAGATGTCTGAGAACCGAGCCAGAAGGACTTGATCTTACGCTCAAAGATGAAGGTGTAGCACGATCTTTTAAAGAGGCTGGTTGCTGGAGGTTCTGTGAAAAATTGAAGGGAGGACACACAGAGGTAACTAAAGCCTTTGCATTAAATTTCACTGGTTTGAATTCTAAGGTTGCATTGCTAGAGTTCCCTGTGTCTCCGCAAGCCATTTCTGCTGTCACTGAAATTCCAAGAAGTGGACAAGAATGGTTCAAGAATTTTAAGTTTGACATGACTCCATGTAAGGAGTTTCTGAAGGATCAATATGAAAACGAGGACCTCACTAAAGCGGTGCCAAGGAATTATATAAAAGAACATTATGCTCTGCTCCTCATAGCCATCCAGAAATACCTCACATGTGAGGGAAGGTACACCAAAGTTTACTCTTATCACTTCAAACTCTTGCTACATTTCACAAGGAAAGCGTCAATAGACATCCCTTTTTATTTATTCAGAAGTCTTGGTAAAATGTGCGACAAAGTTCAATTCAAAAAGGATAATTATGAAACTTCCCTTTTCCACCATGGTTTAATTAAGTTGCTGGTGTTAGATAGCTTGCAAAAAATCGGTAGGGATTGGGACTCTTTCATTTTTATATCCGGTTTCCAAAGCAAAACAGGTCTTACCCCATTGCCAGATAGGGAAAAAGAAAGAAGAATTCAAGAACCTACATTGGCTGAGCTTAAGAAGGAGGTTAAAGACCGAAGGAAACACAAAACTAAGCCAAGGAAATCAGAGAAGCCTGTGGTCATGAAAGAGACACCCAAACCATCCAAGGAGAAAATCAAACATCAGAAAGATGCATCAAGCCCAAGTGGAATTGCACAAGTAACAAGAATCAGAACTAGAAGCCAGCTAAGAAGAGAAAAAGGAAAATCAGTAGCAGTGGAAGACAGCCCTATGTCAAAGGCTAGTCTAAAGGATTTGGGAGGCAATTGACTTTGAACAAGCCACATCAGTGCAGGTGGAGCCTATGCCTATTGATCTAACCCAGTCATCCCCTGATAGCTCCAAAAAATCAAAAGCCTCAAAAAGGCTAAGGTTTGAGGAGGTTGGTAAGGAATTCATGGTCAAACCCTGAAGGCCAATCACCAGGAGACAAATCCAAGCAGCAGAGCAAGTCCACAAAGATGAGGTAGTTGCCAAGGTAACGACAACAAAAGAAATCAGACAATTGCCTAAAGCAGAGAAGGCAGAGGAAATCAAAAGAACAATATATACCAGAGGACAGGCCAAACAAATGGGAAAGCAGATAGCTCAAGCAGAAAAAGCAAAGGAAAGCAAAAAGAAGGATATGAAGGAAAAAGTTCCCATTGTCAAGGAAATTAAAACCTCATCTTCAAAGGAGAAATGGGAGGCAGCTGATAAATAAATGGCTGATTTAGAGAAAACCATATCAGAAATTGCAGCCATGGAGAACGAACTTGCAAAACTAAAAGCTCAGTTAGGCAAGTTAGCTGCTAAATAAAATTGAAAATGTTTAAGGTCAGATATTGCTCCAAGTTTTTGTTTATTTTTCTTAAGTTCATTAGTTTTTGAGGCATGTATAAAAGGAAGACAAATTAGTAATTTTGGAACCAAGAGCGAAGCTGTAACAGTCACAAAGTAATTGGAAAATTCATTGAAGACTGTAATTTTGGAAAGAACAGCAGTTTCGTAGCGCACTACAAAACTGCTGTAGGTGACTGTTTTTTAAAGAAAAATGAAAATTGATGCTGAGGTCATCAAATTTTGTGAAAAAAGGCTTCGAGGATAGGAAGGAGATCATAAATGGTTGCCAAAGCATTCAAAGAATGACAGATGTAAACTTTGTAACATAAAGGTGAAACATTTTGGTTTTTACTAAAGTCTTCATAAAGTGACTTTATGACCGAAATATTAGGGTTTCTGGTAGGGTTACCAGAATTTTGGGTTGAACACCTGTCAGTGTCCACAAAGCATCCAGATTATCAGCCATATGGTGTTATGCATGGTCATTAAGGTCATTGAACAGCTTCAAGCACGTTTTGTTGGAAAATAAACATGGATTAAAGCAGGGACCGTGAAAACAGATGATATATCTTCATCAAAGGTTGAGTCAGCAGCACAGTTGGAATCCAAGGCAACCAGTTCAGTGAATGTTTCTTCGAATACATTTCAGCCACTACAGGAAAAGCACAGGTGTCAAAGACCAGGAGAAAATCATGCATACGAGGAGATGGAAGTAGAGTTCGAATAGGAATAGGACTCTATGTATTTAAAGCACAATACCTCTGTATTTAATAAGTTAGTTTAAAAATGGATAAGGTAGTTAATGATAGGTTTTTGAGCTCCCCTCATGCTGGAGGAGGAGACTCAAGGTAGTTTAGTTTTGTTTCCTATATATAGGAAAAACTCTGATGTAAAAAGGGTTGGAGATTTTTATCAAAAAAGACAGAGTTTTCATATTGGTTTATGTAAAGTTTTTTTCACAGTAATAGAAAGTACACTGTTTCTTCCCAAGATTCATCTTGTGTCTCAAATGTTCAGAATGTATGTGGTTTGGTTTTATTCATCTTGTTTACAGTTCACTAAACATGCAATCACTCTGAATTCATCATTGATGCTCAGACTTCCTGTGTGTGTTTTGTTGAGTTGATATCATTCTTGTTAGATGTTTTGAACAGTGAGACATTATATGCCTTGGTTTCCATGATTCAGTAGCTGCTTGTTTACTGTAGGAATGTA
>APFE030222150.1:8675-30876 GCA_000404065.3 Pinus taeda
TTTCTTTCAGCAAGTAGGAACAAGAAGTTCGAGAAAAAGGTTGTTGATCTGACACGAAAATGAGATTCACTTGCAATTATATTTTTTGTTGCTAAAATAGCCAGGTATAATTCATTTATTGCAGAAAGCAATGACACCACATCAAAGGAGCATTGGAAAATGTCTTCAGTTGAAAAGGAGGATAAAGCAAATGTGGCAACATACTTCAGGTAGTCTGAGCCTACTACTTACATCAATGCTCCACTGGTTGGTGCCCTCGCATTTTTCCGTGGTCATCCTTCCTAGCAAGCATGTGAAAATTAATGTGCACCAAATTCCTCTCATAGAATTGAATATATTTGTACTCAAAATCTCACCCCAATGAAAAGCCCAAATAAACTATGCACCTGGCAAAGTGCACAGGCAGGCACAGTGGATGTAGGAAGCTTACAATGGCGGTGGTTTAGGATTATCTGATTTTCATGGCCTCCATGGCTAAGTGGGTAGTACACAATCAAGCACACTGGATGCAGGAGCTTGAGTTTGCAATTGTAATGGTGGTAGTTTATTGTATTTTTTTCAACTAAAAAAATTGTGTTTGGAGCAGTTTTTAGATATATATAATTTTGCTTGAGATTGGACCGTGTTTGGAGCAATTTTCAGATATATATAATTTTTTTTGGGATTAGACCTCCCTACTTAACTATTGACCATTAAACCAAATCCTAAAAACTATTGAAGATGTCTGAATGGCTAAGTGGTTCGTTATAAATCTGGTAACTGATTATGATGCAATGGGAAAACACCTTCAACGTCGCTCGAACCTGTGCCCAAATGGAGACGTTGAATGTATATGTTTCGCCAGACGCTGGGAGCTGCCAATGAAGACAATTTATAGCAGCACAGGATGGGATTCATATGCATGGGCCTTCCGAGCGCCCACCAAAATGGTGGATGTCCTTGTTCACAGAGTATAATTTACCTTACGCCTAGGGCACAGCCTGCCGAGATTCAACACCGCCAACGGACCTACGAGGTGAGCAAGCACCATGAACAAGAGAAATGAATGCTCTAGAGGACCTGTTTCGGTTGTGCGAATGGAGGAAATGAATGTTTGGCGCGAGGGATCGTTTGAAATTGCGCGGGTGTTGGTTGCCAGCACAACGGGTGCCAGCTCGGAGGTGGTGGGGCAAAGAAGCATTAATTAGTGTTATATGCTATCGATTGCTTTACATAGTTTTATATGTTATCGATTGCTTTACATAGTGTTATATGTTATCTATTGCCTTACGGCGTTTTCTTTGCAACCTCAGTGCAAATGCTAGTTATAATTATTTTCGCGTTTAGAGGATTATGTGATTTTTAGGTTTAGTATGGAGGATGACTACCATGGTAAGGTAAGTAATGGAATATTTAAACGTCAATTTTTTAGTTTATAGTGTTCTTCTCATAATAGACGAAACCTAGTATTTGTGCTTCAAAACCAGTAGGTAAGGGGAAAGTGAGTGTGATGCGGAGGTATAACTGACCCGAACATCCATGTATCGATGTTGTGTCATGATCATAAAAATTTGGTACTCCATTATTCTTCATGATTTCCTTTAGTGCTATACTAAATTCCTGTAGTGCTTGAAATATAAAATTTTCAAAAATATCTTTAGGGCTTCATCTTTGTAAGCTAGTGCTTTCTTAAAAAAAGATGCTGAGAAATGAAAAATTTGATTGCCATAACTACTGCATAGGATTTCTAATACCAAATTTTGGTATTCTACAATATAATGCTCAATAGTTGCAGGGATACAACCAAAAAAATGTTGGAGGTTCAAAACGAGCTTGTTGGAGGAGGTGGATCGGCAAATTTGGCGGTTCTCTACAGGCAGTCCAAGGAAATTGGTGGTTATGTGCTGACGGGCTGGTCTCTGAGTTAAGGGGATAAGTGAGTACCAAATTTTTATGATCATGACACAACATCAACACTGTTACATCAATACTGTTAGGAAAGAGTTGGTTCAATGGAGTTAGATTAGGAATTAGTTCCTATTTATTTATTAGGTATCTGTTTTAACTTTCAAATTTCTGTGTTTATTATATATTCATGATTTGTAATGTGATTTAGATGTAGAGAGTTTTGTCGAGGTAGTTTCCTCGTAAAGCTCCCCACTTGTGAGCTACCTAGTTTGAGTAATAAATTTGGTTCTTCAATTTTTATCATATCGGAGTAGAGTGGGTGATGAGAGGCCTGTGTCTCTTCAAGTGGTGGTTTTCCATTTATTAGCGTAAAGAATTATGATCTATTGTGGATATATGCTATGTGCTTTCATGACAATTGCTGAGGGAACCCCAATGACAATACTTTCTATGGTGGGAAACATGCAGCCTTAGATTCGTGACTAAGAAGACAGTCTGAGGAAGTTGTGTGAGGAGGACTAGCGTGAGGAAATCCACGCCTGTTGTGGAAGCATGCAGATTTGGTCCAACACAAGGGATATGATCGACGTCGTACATGGTTTTTCATTCAATCGAGCTTAGCGAAATCTGGGTGTGAAGTATAAGTTAGAGCTCCAAGCTCCATGTTGTGTCAGGGCCAAGTTGGCATCGATGGTCTCATGAATCGCTGCAGAGTTGTTGGTGAATTGATGCAAGTTTGTTGTATGCATTCGATTGGGGAGATCTGAGATAAATAGGATCTGCGTGTAACTGTTGATCAACTCCAGTTTGAGGGATCAATGCCGGATTGAGGGATCGACGCGGGTTAGAAGGTGAGGACGATGCCGATCGGTATTGACTTAATGCATTTCGAATCAATGCAACAATTTTTTCTAAGAGACGTGCCATTGTTGTAAAACTGGATTTAACACAATGGCTAATCTTTAGTATTATTGGAGTGTTGCGTGGCATAATCACTATGGTATTGTTGAAGTGGTGTGTGTTGGAGACGTAGCATCAGTGGGCCACAACATGAGTTAGCAATTCTAGGGAGGCCGGATCAACCAAGTCGCTGTAGAAACTCGACTTCCACATACGACAGGAGAATCAATAAATCGTGGCCCTCTAGGTGTGCTGCATTTTTTTTCCCGGTCACACAATGTTTTTTCCTTCTTCCTCAGAAAAAAATTTCCTTTTGTTTGCATTTTCATTGATCTAGCAGATGCAAGGGCTGTAATTCGCACTAATCTTTGCCGTGGAGTTGGGGTAGATATGGGTTTTTAATTGATGGAGGTTCCTTTTCTTTGCATTGTCATTGATCTAGCAAATGCAAGGGCTGTAATTCGCACTAATGTTTGCCGTGGAGTTGGGGTAGAGATGGTTTTTTAATTGATGGAGGTCGGATTTTTTTTTAAGTGTCAAGATGAATAAGTAGATGGAAGAGGTACAAGAGGTGTACCTGAGCGAGAGAAATAAGCTCGATGGATCTAATTATTCTAATTGGAAATTTAAGTTGCAGATACGGTCGGAGGGTTAAAATGCATGTGCAATTACAACCAGTGATGCATTGAAGTTGACCCTAGCTATAGGTGGAATAAAGAAAACAATCCAAGACTCGGGAAAAGGGTGAATAAAGTGAAAGTGTTGCTTAAATTGTTTGTGAAAGATTGCATTATTCCTCATATCTGACACAGTCGGAGGGGTAAAATGCATGTGCAATTGCAACTGATGCATTGAAGTTGACCCTAGCTATAGGTGGAATAAAAACAACAATCCAAGACTCGGGAAAAGGGCGAATAAAGTGAAAGTGCTGCTTAAATTGTTTGTGAAAGATTGCATTATTCATCATATCCGAGAATGAAAATCTGCAATAGACATCCTAACAACTCTCAAAGACTTGTATGAGATAAAGAATACAAATTTCCCACTGTTTATAAAGTGAAATATTCTCCCCATTAAAATGGAAGAGAATGAATCAGTAACGACATTCATCTCGCATATCAAGGAGCTCAAAAATAAGCTGGGCAACACTGGTGAAGCAATGTCAGAGATTGATTTTGTCACCATTACCATGAATGGTATGACTGATGACTATCAAACTTTTATCATTGGCTTGAATGCGAGAGAGAAAGCTTTCAAGTTTGAAGAATTGGCAAGGATCCTAATGCAGGAGGAGGAAAGGCGGATGACCCTGAAACCCTAGAGCTCAAATCTTGCTCTAATGGTGAAAAAGAATCCCTTCAGAGGGAAGGAAAATGCAAGACAAAAAGGAGAAAGTACACCACAGAGAAAATCATCTCAAGATATGCCCTCAAACATAAGTGAATCATGACCCAAATGTTTTTATTGTGGTAGAGTTGGTTACATAACTAAATATTGCTAGAAGAAGAAGTTTGATGAAGGTCAATAGAGACACAAGAAGCATGCATGTCATTTTTCTGATGAAGAATGGAATCAGAATATCAAAATGTTCATTTAATTCTACATTTTCTGCTAAGGATGATGAAGCGGAAACTTAGTTTATGGACTCATGATCTTCCACCCACATGACAGGAAACAAGCATTGGTTTGAAAATTTTAAAGAGACCAATAGTGGAGTAAACATCTATCTTGGTGATGATAGAGGGTACCAAATCAAAAGATATGCTAATGTTCCCATGGCTTTGCCTGATGGAAATATTAGGCATATTCAAAATGTAATTTATGTACCCGAAATAAAAAAGAATCTGATCTTTGTTTCTATGATAACAGATCAGAATCTTAAGGTAGGGTTTTTTAAATCTTATTGTGTTATTAAATATTTGTTGGATCGTATGAAGCCAATTGCATCATGTGTTCATGTGGGAGGTCTGTACAAGCTAAATGTGAGAATTGTGTCACACCAAGCATTGACATCATTAGCTATGACTGCAGATGATTTATGGCATCAAATATTCGACCATATTAATTTCAATGACCTGCTTCTACTTCAAAACGAGGTATGGTCAATGTTCTCCCTGTTTTAAAGAATGTTCATGTTGATTGTGAAGCATGTGCTCTTGGGAAGATGCATAGAGATGATTTTCCTATAGATGCAGATAAAAAGAAGATAGATATACTAGAGCTAGTGAACAATGATTTATGTAGGCCAATCCAGACGAGGTCATTGGGGGGCGCCTATTGTTTCTTACTATTTGTTCATGGTTGCACAAGATTCACTTGGGTATATTTTATCAGAAAAAAGAGTCATACTTTTGAATACTTTAAAGAGTTCATAAGCATGATTGAGAAGCACGCATGAAAATTCATCATGATTCTTTGCTCGGACCAAGCGGAAGAATACAAGAAGGTTGGTTTGATCAAATAATGTAAAGACCATGGGATACTACAATAGCTCAAAGTACTCCACACTCCTCAACAAAATGGGGTTGTAGAGAGGAAAAACAGAACCCTTGTGGAGTGTGCTTGTAGCATGCTAAAACATAAGAATTTGTTTAATGGATTTTGGGTTGAACCAATAAATACTGCAGTGTATTTGAAAAATGGGAGTCCAACAAAAAGTCTTGATTTTAAAACTCCTTTCAAAGCTTTACTAGGTTTTAAGCATGTTTTTATTCATTTAAGAGTTTTTGGCTCCAAATCTTTTACTCATGTTCCAAAGGAGGATAGGAAGAAACTGGATTCAAAGGCCATTAAATGATTTTTTTTTTGATACTGTACAAAGTTTAAAGCTAAATTGTTTAATCCCTCTAAGCATAAAGTATTTGCATGTAGATATGTAGTATTTCATGAGTAGGTTAATGATGGAAACCATGAGAGTGCCAATGAAGATTGGCACATGCCTTTGCGAATGCAAGAAGGGAGTGATGAAACAAGCGACAACCATCAGAAGTAGCAGCGAAAAAAAATGAACTAGACGGTACAGATGTAGTTGCCAAGCCATGCCCAACAAGTGATGATAAAACAAGTTTGAAGTCGCTCCACCACTCAGGAGATCAGGGAGGCAAATTAATTTGCCAACAAGATATAAGGAGAATGCTTTCATAACTAGTATGTTAAATGTTGTTGAACCCTCACGTTATAAATAAGCTAGTCAATATAGTGAATGGAGGGCAACCATAGAAGAGGAATATGAATCAATACTTAAAAATAAAACATGGGATCTAGGTGAATTACTTGAAGGCAACAAACCCATAGGTTGCAAATGGCTATACAAGCCTAAATTTAAAGCAGATGGGAGTATAAAAAAATATAAAGCTAGGCTGGTTGCAAAGGGGTACTCATAGAAAGAAGGTATAGACTATGAGGAAACCTTCGCCCTTGTAGCTAAATTAAACAGAATCATTATGTTAATTTATTTAGCTACTAAACATCATAGGATGATACACCAACTAGATGTGAAATCTTCATTTTTAAATGGGGAATTAAAAGAAGAAGTGTATTTAGTGCAACCCGGAGGATTTTTCAAACAAGGGGAAGAAAATTTAGTCTGTAGATTGAAGAAAGCATTGTATGGACTAAAACAGGCACCCAGGTCATGGTATAATAAAAATGATTCATTTTTCCTACAACATAGTTATAAAAGAAGCGAGAATGACACTAATTTGTATATCGTGTTTGTCAAAGAGGGGAAAATTATATTGATTTCTTTATATGTATATGATCTTATCATTACACGAAATGCAGATGAAATCATTAAAGAAATCAAAGAGCAGATTCATAGGTTTTTGAGATGAAAGACCTTGGAGAGCTACATTACTATTTGGGTCTCAAAGTTTGGAGGGATTCTGGCCAGACTTTTTTATCATGAGGTAAGTATGTCAGGAGTTTACTAAAAAAGTTCAGAATGGATCATTGCAAAGTTGCAACAGTGCCTTTAAACTAGAATACCAAACTTTAGAATGATGATGGTTCTAAGGAGGCATATGCAACATTTTATAGAAAACTGGTTGGGAATCTAATCTACTTGACTACAACTAGGGCAGATTTGGCTTATGCGATCAGTTCATTGAGCCAATTCATGTGAAATCCTCTCGAGATTCATTAGGTTGCAGCGAAAGGTTTGTTAGTTTATCTTTAAGGAACCTTAGAATATGATATTAAATATATTGATTCGTGTGATGTTAAATTGACAAGTTTTTTAGACTTTGATTGGGCTAGAAATGTAGCTAAAAAATGTTCCATACTTGGTTATGCATTCAACATTAGGTACAAGGTCATTTCATGGAGAACAAAAGCAGAACGTGGTATCTTTGTCTTCAGCATAAGCTAAGTATCAAGTGATGTGTGCAGCAACAT
The DNA here is from genome assembly GCA_000404065.3 of Pinus taeda. Lineage (NCBI taxonomy): Eukaryota > Viridiplantae > Streptophyta > Pinopsida > Pinales > Pinaceae > Pinus > Pinus taeda. Next base: position 15,858 of record APFE030222150.1, read on the forward strand.
GTGAAGCTGTTTGGTTTAGGAGAATTCGTCATGATGCTGGAGAAGAACAAAATGTTACAACAATCATCAAATACGACAATCATAGCTCCGTAAAACTTGTAAATAATCTAGTATTTCATAAAAACACAAAGCACATTGATACACAGAGTCATGTTGTCAGGGAGTAAGTTTAGTTAAAAGAATTTCATATTGAATATTTCAATATATGTGACAATGTTGTTGATATTTTCACTAAGCCTCTTGGTAGAATCAAGTTTGAATTGTTTAGGAAAATGTTATTGAATACTTTTGAACCCCTTTCTCCATTTAGGGGGAGTGTTGCAGATAATGGAGAAATGTAATTTAGGAGAGAGTTGGTTCACTGGACCCTTAGATTAGGAATTAATTCATATTTATTAGGTATCCATTTTAACTTCCCTATCTGCATGTTTATTATATATTCATGATTTGTAATGTGACTTAGATGTAGAACGTTCTGCCGACACAGTCTCCCAGTGAAGATCCTCATGTGTGAGGTGCCCAATTTGAGTAATAAATTTGGTTCTTCAATTTTTATCGTATTGAGTTGTCATGATCATAAAAATTTGGTACTCCCATATCCTTCATGATGGCCTTTAGTGCTATATTAAATTCTTGTAGTGCTTGAAATACAAAATTTTCAAAATCTCTTTAGGACTTCATCTCTGTAAGTTATTTCTTTCTTAAAAAAAATAAGATTTCTAATACCAAATTGTTGTATTATGGAATATAATGCTCAATAGTTGTGGGGATACAACCAATTTAAATTATAGTATTAATAATTGAAGAACCAAATTTATTAGATTTAGTATGGAGTATCATTACCACTCCTTTTGATAGAACCGATTTAAATTAATTGAAAATATTAATATAATATTTCTCGTTATTATAATTTAAGATCATATTTATAATTATTTTGCAGTTTTAGAGGATTAGGTGACTTTTATGTTTAGTATGGAGTATCACTACCACTGTAAGATAAGCGATGGAAGATTTAAACATTAATTCTTTACTTTATCATGTTCTTTTCATAATAGACGAAACCTAATATTTGTTCTTTAAAACTAGTAGATAAGGGGAAACTGTGTGAGATATGGAGGTATAATTGACCGGAACATCCTTATATCGATATTGTGTCGTGATCATAAAAAATTAGTACTCCCTTATCATGATATACAGAAATGAAACATTATATTATAGAATACCAGAATTTGGTATTAAAAATCCGATGAAATAATTATGGCAATTAAAATTTTGGTCTCCTAGCATCTTATTTTCCCATCTAAAACAAACTTACTTTCTCATTCTTATAAAAAGGTGTTGGAGTTAATGCTTACATTCCATATTTGAGAAATTAGTTTGTGATGGTTGAGAAATTCTCTCAACCACTCTCTCTAAATTAGGAATAATTTGGATCTCAAAAACTCTATTTAATAGAGTGATCTGAATGTAATCTGTGTGTGAGTGTGTTTACACATGCACCATTTGTGTTTAATATAATTGTATTTCTGTAACTGTGTATGATTTAGCCATTTTTATCATGGTATCAGAGTTAGATCTGGACCTGTGTTGTCCATCTGAGAAGCGCTGCCTACCTGAGGAGCAACTGCTTGAATACTCACTGCTGCGTTAACTGCGTGGAGCTGCACCTGGGAGATAATTGATTCTGGGTATACTGTTGTTGGAGCATGTTGATTTTGAATCATCTCCAACTGTGTGTGATGCATGCGAGTGTATTTTTTGTTCCCTGCATAAGAGGCTTTGCATGTATATTTTCGGCTTCATTATAATCGTGACGAGGCCGCAGTCCTCGAAGACGTTGACCAGGCATAGTACTGAAACCTTGTTTTAGTACCGCGGGGCAATGAGAACTGTATGTTTGCTGACCTGTTCCATTGTTAACTGTCTTTGGTATTAAACCGAAATTACAGATTCATCCAAGCATCAAATTAATCTTAAAATCCTTGCTGGAAACTGGCACTTTGAAAACTATCAACAATTTGCATTGTACAAAAAAAAGAAATTATCTTATACACTGCAGCTTGAGGATTATATGAACATAGATTTTTTAAAGCAGCCAACTGTCGGGGATGGCGACAATGGTTGTTTTGACAACCGATCCAAACGCCTAGTAAGAAATTGAGGTGAGGAACGCACGGAGTTTCCCGAACCTGTAAGATATTTTCCTAAGCTTTTTCTCAACAGGATTTTTTTTTTTCTTGCCATTTTAGAAAAGGTATTTTATTTTGTCCTCTCTTTTATCATGGAGTTTGTGGTGTTAGATAAATTCAGTGGTTTGAATTTTCACTCGTGGAAAGTAAAAATACAACTGCAATTAATGAATAAAAACTTGTGGGGAATAGTGAATGGTTCAGAAGTAGCACCTACAGATGCCACAAAGTTACTTGAATGGAAAAATAGAGATGACAAAGCTAAGTCTATTATTGGACTTGCTCTTTCTGATTCGCAATTACATCATGTAGATCTTACTAAAACATCAAAGGAAATATGGGAACATTTGGCTCAATTGTTTGGTGTAAAATCTACAAATGCAAAATTTTCCATAAAGCTGCAATTATTTAGTCTAAAAATGAATGAGGAGACATCAATGTCCAGTCATATAAATAATTTGATGTCTCTTTTAAGGCAATTAAGTGAAGCTGGGACTAAGGTGGAGGATGAAGATGCTAAAGCTGTATTATTAAATAGTCTTCTTTCAAGTTATAGTAATGTTGTTTTCACTTTGAGTCAAATATCTACACAAACATTGCAAGAGACAATTGCAACACTTCTGGGGGAGGAAAAGCGACTGAAACCAGAGGATGCCGAAGAGAGCTCTCATGTAGAAAATGCCTTGTGGAAAAAGTCAAGGATGAGAAATAAAAATGCAAACAAAGGTGACATTGAATGTTACTATTGCAAGAAAATTGGGCATACAGCGTGGAATTGCAGAAGTCGTGCTAGTGATGTGTTAAAAGGGAAAGAATCAGCAAATATAACCACAGATGACTACCAATTGAATTCCGATGATGAATCCAATGAAGAGAGTGAATCTATTAAACTCTTTTAAAATAACCAGCAGTTCAACTATGTGTCTGATGCCAGTACTTAAAGATCAAGTAGCAGTAAGGTTCAATATGGATGGTTGTCCAGATAGTATGGCAGTTGCAGATCTAGGGAAGGATCCCTCATTAGTGGTAGACGTGGAAGTGGTTTCCTAATGAGGTTATACGACAGATTGGGATGCTGTCCTGTAATTGACTTCGGGAGGTCCTTGATTCGGGAGTTGAGGAAAGGAACTCGGGAATCCAACCTGCCAACTACACCTTTCCGAGGGTTATGAGGCAACTTGATGGAACATCTACTGATAAGCTTGATTATTTTGTTATTTTAATGTAATGTAATCATTAAGGGGGATGTTGGAGTTAATTCTTACATTCCATATTTGAGAAATTAGTTTGTGATGGTTGAGAAATTCTCTCAACCACTCTTTCTAAATTAGGAATAAGTTGGATCTCAAAAACTCTATTTAATAGAGCTATCTGAATGTAACCTGTGTGTGAGTGTGTTTACACATGCACCATTTGTGCTTAATATAATTGTATTTATGTAACTGTGTATAATTTAGCCATTTTTATCAAAAAGCATACACCTTCTTATTTAACATCCTGGAAAATACAAAACTAACCATCCATGAACGTGTATGCATTTAATTACGAGCACCTAACAATTCTATATCACTCAAGTGTGTTACAAACATGATGCCACTCTCACATAAAAATTGAAAATACTTACATTGAATTTAACAAACACAGGGTAATATATCTATGTTTGGACTCATCAGCAAAAACCCTATGGGATGATGTCTCGAGATGATACTTTATCATTTGGGCTACCTACCGAATTTGATGCTTTATCTTTTGGGCTATGTACCTAATTTGATGTGCAAATCGTTACAACTATGACCAGGTGTAGTATAAAGCGTCTACCAATATACATGTATAACAATTTTTAAAATCTCTAAATCCAATTCAAGAGCACAGATTTTGAATAAATAATTATTATAATTCTAATCGTTTCATAATTATTAAATATATAATAGCTTTATTTAAAACTCATACATTAAATCAATACTTCCAACATTCCTTAATGTAAAATTAAAAAATACCACAAACACCCGACCGTTACCCTTCCTCCTTTCAACAATATCCTAGTACAACCCACCTCTAAACCTAATCCTAGCTGGGTGCATCCTCTCAACCACATCGCAACTCTCTACCATAAATCACATTATGGTGATGCTTCTAATTTTCAAGCGTTGCAATATCAATACTTAATATATTTTAAATTCCTCTATGCTCTTCATCAGTCATGAGTTAAGACACCGTGTTATTAAATAAGTCAGACAGAATCCTTCTTAAACTATATAAGAGAAAGCTTAGAAAGCTTGTTGCATTCAATACAAGATAGAATCCTTCTAAAACTATATAAAAGAAAGCTTAGAAAGCTTGTTTCATTCAATACAATATATGTTGGATCTATGGCATGGGCATTTGATAGTATATTTCTATCCATGAATGTTGATTTTCACCATGTAACCTCCAGCCTGAAAGGTGTTCCAATGCATTCGCTCACTGACCAAAGCCTCCATCTAATTATTTTCTGATGAATATATGAAACGATTCACGTGAAATTCTGTTTTGCTATCACATGAATAGCATGGCAGCTTGCTGTTGTTATACTTAAGGAGTCAGAAGAAAACGTATTGTAATAAACACATCACATGCAATTATTTGTTCTGGTTGAGTCATGGGAGTTATGTGACGCAGAGCATACCACTTTCATGATAACCTAAAGGCCGCACACCCATCTATATAGAAAGGTGTGCCAAAGTTTTCTTTTGTCTATCTGCGACTAGTCTTCCATCTCATATCTTAAATGAGCACTTTAGAGGCTTCGAATGAACTGTTTTAAACTGTTCATGCTTTTCTCTCCAGAATTTTGTGTTTGGGGCCATTTCAGCAAAGCAGGGGAATGTGTGAGAAGGTATTTTGTTGTTTTATATTTGTGAGCAGGATTGGAATGGATAGAATTGAAAAGAGCTCAGAGAATTTTGTGTTTGGGGTGATTTAGCAACCAAACAAACAAGCGTCCCAGAATGTATTTTGTTGTTTTACATATGTGAGCAGGATTGGAATGGGTAAAATTAAAAAGAACTTCCTTAAATCAATTCCTCTGATTTTTTTGGCTCATGGAGCGTTTGTCAAGATCAATAGAGTCGATTGTTTATGCTTGAAAATCAGTGCAATTTATCTGCTAAATTGGAAATCGCAAATATTCTAATTTTCTAAATTTACAATCAACCTAACCGAAGGTAACCAATATTTCTAAAACTATAACTTCATTTTACAATCAACATAGCAGAAGGTAACCAATATTTCTAAGACTATAACTTCATTAATGCAATAGAACAATATATACCGAAAAATTAGAAAAATCTATCCTCCTAAAACTCTTTATATCGATGTTGTCCTACGATCCTAATAATTTTCAAATCTTTTGTATCCTTCAAGATAACTCTAGTGCCGTCATGTTCACTATAAATTCACTTTAAACATACATTTCCCAATTGCATTTGCCAAGTAACTTTGCATTACATCGAAACATTTCCTTAAGTTTGACCCAATAAGTTTATAATGTACATCCCCTGTAATCTATTTTCAGCAATTCTTCCGTACCGATCCATATAATTGTACTGTGTGCTGGAATTCGTAGCACTGCACTTGATTCAGTTTTCCTCAACCACATTTGGCAGCTTCAATACTTCTCGTTTCCAATTTGATAAATGACACAGAAAGAATAAAAAAATAAAAATCGAGTCTTCAAACCACCCTCGGCGTCCTTGTTTCAGTTGAACGCATTTCTTTATTGCAGGCTATTATATAGTTTATAAGCGATAAAAATATGAACTCTACATTGCGAGACGTGTCTTCTTATATATTAATTATATCTCGCTGACTTTGTACACGTAACAGGTTTTTTATTATTATTTGAGATTATTCTGATTGATAGTACGTTTTATATTCGTGGATGAATTTGTTTTTTTATAGATATAATCTTGTCTGAAACTTCCCTCGTCAGTTTTGCTTTGTTTCTTTTATGAAGTATTTATTTACTGAATTTTAATTTTTCTATCTTATTGTGCCTTCAAAACAAATTTAAAGCTGGATGTCCATAGATGTGTGAAGACGAGCGTATTTATTTCGTTCGTTCAGTGTTATTTGAGTCTTTAATATTTGAAATTGTGATATTTGAGAAAGGTTGAGAAATATCTAGTTTCCACTTATGGAGTTGCATAATTTAATACTAAGCATTATTATATAAATATAATTAAATATTAATAAATTAACAATAATATTTTGATTTTAATTTAAATGGTTAGATTCAATATTGATTTTTTTTTAAGGAAAAAATTATTAATTTTTTATTAATAAGAATGAAAAGTTACATTGAGTATATGCATAAAGTATTTAGTATTCATTTTAAGGATTAATGTGTGAACAATACACAGTCATTGTAGCATAGTGACAAAGAAAAAAATAATTAAAAAATTACAGATTGCTAGATGAGTTAGACTTTTCTTTTTTTCCTGTCCTTTTTTGAAATTTTTGCCAAAACCTAGGTGATGGGGTAGTAGTTTAATTGCCAGTTCATATTTCTAGAAATGTTTGGGACTTCTTTATCTCAATTGGAACTTTAAGATACATGAGTTTGGTTAACTCCACTTGTGCCTTGATTGTTGTTTTTTCCTTTAGTGATTTTTCAATCTATTTGAATTCTTTGTTTGGTCTTTCTATTCTCCCTCCTCTTCTTCTCCATTCCCTTAAGAGTCTTGTTGTTTTTCTATCTCCTGGTGTTGCTAAGTTCCCTCCATTTCTTCATCCTCTTCATCTCATGATGTGGGTTTTGGAAATTGCCATCCTTTTGGATTTTTCATTCTCTTTTTTATTTTTTTTCTTTGCTTGGATGCCTGTGTTTTGCAAGTACCCTGTTTGGTGGCTCAACATGCATTTAAATGTAGTGTTTTCAAAATCTAACCATTTTGTCAACTTGAAATATTTCTGTTAGAATAAAAGGCCTTTTCTTAAATTCATCTCTACACGAATACAAGCAAATGTGAAGATCCATTTTTCCATTCTTTCTAGATCCAGCTTTAAAAATTTTCCCAAGGAGTTTCCTATAACTTGTAAGGCTAGATGATGCCAAAAAGGTAGTAAGAGATTGTGAAGTCTAAACCCAAACCGACATTTTAGAGATCACTATTGAGTTTGCATCAAAACCAGGAAACCATGGGGTTACAAAGATCCCCGCCATTCCCCAAAACCATGGTCCGTCGTTTCTGACATGATTGTAGTCTTTTTCATTATCAAATTGAACCACAAAAAAACCCTTTTGCACATATATAAATATCACACTCTGTGGTCTAGTTGAGATGGATCCACTAACTTAAATCTTCATCTTTAGGCCACATACCATTAAAACGACAAATGATAGATTTTGCTTATAAGGTATTGAAGAGGCCACTTACTTATGATAATTATATGGTTAGATCTCGAGCTTTATCCATTTTTTCTATTATGTACACCCTATAATTGTCACATTTGGGTTTTGTTCATCCTAAGTACCAATTTTCCCTTTTAATAGATCTTTAAAAGAAGCTTGACCCTTGTCTATTGATGCAGATCCGGCAGATGTGCTTGTTCCTGGGGCTCCTTCTTTTTGCTATACATTGTGGATAATAGTAGAGTTCCTTTAAATTCCATAGTCTTTCTTCTTATAACACTTTCCTAGAAAAAATCAAAAAATCAAACTTTGTAATTAGGAAAAATACTTGTAACATTCTGAACATTTTTCTCTCCCTTGATCCATACTCTAGACCAATAACACTATCTAGACCAATAACACTATCGATTTTCTAGAGATAGTCTTGATAAAATTTTGATATAAATCTTCGAGATCTGGGTCTGCCATATCTACCCCTCTTGCCTCCTCTCGACTGTTGTCCCTATTTAACATGTTCATGTTCAAAATATTGAAAATAACATTCAATAGATACAATATAAAATGAAAAAAATCGGTAATCCACAGGATATTTTCCTGCAAAAACCTGCAGATACCTTCTCTAAGCCCAAAATGGCAGTGTTTTCTTCTCCATCCGTTGCTACCACAGAAAATGTTCGAGGGCTCCATTCCACCAGCACCTCAATGGCATAGTCAACCCATTTAATCCAATCGGAGATTTTCCATCTGAGAACTCTGACTGGGGAAAACCTGCATGCAACACAGTCGATTGGGTTTCCAGCTCCGATCTTCTTTGAAACCCCAGTTTCGGCAAAGGACAGGAGGTTCCCACTCTCGATATCGCAAAACAGACCATCATAAACCAAGAGGACAACCAGAAATTGTCCACACAGAAGGAGTGTGAAACGATAGCATGGCTCTCTGCCCAACGACTTTCCGAATCTTCTATAGCCTGGAATTATCCAAGGTAGCAGGGTATCTTAATATCGAAGGTGTGTCTACAAATTTTGAGAAACCCCTTTCTTTGACCCTACATTTTCCATTTTCTGCAAGCTTCTCACAAAGGTATTGCATGTAATAATCCCCCATATGTGTTAGAATTCGTCTGGATCCTGCACTGCGAGCTTGCGGAAACTCTTTAAGGCCATATGCCGAGACAGAGGCCACAAACGTGGAGGCCTCATACGCAGCGGCAGATTCAAACCTGACAAAAACTAATTAAAACCTCTTTTTTGAACTCTCCATTGCTCGAATGTTTTATTATGGGGCAAGGTTGGAGAACAGTGGTATAAGATGTGGTTGCAATTAAAGAGTATATTAAATTGTGATGTGACCTACATACATTAATTAAATGGATCAAAGTTTATGCAGTTTTTTTTTCCCTTGAAGTCCTAGGATTGAAAGTGGATTAAGACCTATCACGATGTATTCATTTCTTAAAGCTTATTGGATTAATAATGGATCAAAGTCCATTCCCAAAGTCCTAGGATTGAAAGTGGATTAAGACCTATCACCATGTATTCATTTCTTAAAGCTTATTGGATTGATAATGGATCAAAGTCCATTCGCATGTTTTCATTTCGAAACATTTCTTAAAATTTAAAAGCTTTAGATTGACAAAAAGATATGTGCATTTTTAAGATGTGTGATTGCAGTCAAACAAACCGTACAAAATGATTTTGTGCCCCTCACACATATAAATGGATTAAAACCCACCTTTATGTTTTATTTCCCCATATAATTTCCCCATATAATTTTAAATTGGCATTGAATAAATACACTCTTAAAACACTCCTTACTTAAAGATCACCCACTCAAATCCCGATACATGTTAGCTTAAATTCCTTTATAGTAAATAAATTTACTATTATCACACTCATTAAAATATGTTATGACCCTTTCTATGAAAAAAACATCCATTATTTCTGATTCTAATATATGTAATTTTATATGATTTATAATTTCAAATAATTTTTACAATATATAAATTAATATGCAATTTCATATAATTTACAATTTTTATAATATATGGATTAAATTTGGTTATATAATTTTTATAATATATAAATTAAATCAAATTTAATTATGATATAAAATAAAATAATAATATTTATAATAATTGTTATCTTTACACATAAATTAATATAGAAAATATTTAATTCAACCTTGGAAAATTTATTATTTTATGATATAGATTGAAATAAGGTATAATAATCTGAAGCTAAATTTACTCAAATTTGAGTTTTCATGAATGAATTTAATAATTTACAAAAATATATAAAAAAATAGAAAATGTTATGAATTTTTTTTGACATTAAGTATGGAAAAGTTATATTAAAAAATTATACTCAACAATATTTACCATATTTGAGTTTTCATGAATAAATTAATAATTTAACAAAAATATATAAAAATAGAAAATTTTAATATACATTTTTTTTTACATTGAGTATGGAAAGGTTATATTAAAAATTACATTTAAATAATATTTACCATATTGTAATATAAAAAATGTTTTGGTAATGAAATTTTTTAAATTAATTTCAATAGAAATACTTTTAATCATTTGAGGTTAATTTCGTTTTTATAAAATCAAAATGAAATAAATTATAATTTCAATAAGCAAATAATTTATATATTTTAATTTAATCTTATATGAATTATAATAAGATATAATTTTCCAATGAGATAAATAATTAATCTAGATTTATTTTATTGTATAACTTGTTTCAACTTTGGACATAGTTAGAGAGGACAAAAAGAGACAACCTCGAATAAGCCAGTTTTCTCGTGATACTAATTATAAAAATATGTAAATTTGCAAATTCTTTTTTCGAAAAAATGTAAACAGAGGTAAATTTATAAAATTATTTTTCCAAAAGCAAATCTTTAATACAAACTCTTGGTTAGATAAAAAAAATATAATTTGATAAAATACCTGGCTTTCATTTAAAAGAAAACAGAGGTCTCTTGGTTAGATTAAAAAAAAAAAAATTGACAAAACAACTGGCTTTCATTTGAAAAAAAAACAGAGGTAAATTTATAAAATTCTTTTTCCAGAAGCAAATCTTTAATACAAACTCTTGATTAGATAAAAAAAAATATAATTTGATAAAACAACCGGCTTTCATTAAAAAAAAACTCAAAAAAATAAAAAAAAATAACGATTTGGAAATTTATTTTAATATTTAAAAAAATTCACTCATCTAATCAAATTGAAACACTATATTCTAAGAAATTAGAAAATTCAACAAAAATAATAGAAAATGATTTTGAATATTACAATTAAAATTTTAAGATATTATTATTATTATTTTTAAATAAATATTAATATTACATATTAATTACAAATTTATTAATATTTTAAATTATATCACAAAAATTATTTAACAATATCTATTTCCTTTTCCTTCTCTTTTATCCTATTTCTCTCGTCTAAAACTAACATCCCCATTTTGAAGGCTATACAAATACATTCAGGATGGAAAAAATATATATATATATATTAATATATATATATGATTTTTTGGTTATTATATAAATACCATAAGTAAAAAAATATTAATAATTAAATTACATTGATATTGGCCCAAAATATGTCGGTAATAAATTAGAATGAGAATAGTCCACATCTATATTGTGAACCAAGAAAATGATACAATAAGACTTAAATAGGTTGATATTTTTCATTATTATTAAATATACTTTCAATTTATAACATCTAACAAAATTCTATAAATATTAAAAAAATTAATAATGACAATGATATTAGGCAAAATTATGTTATATTAAAACTTATTCACGTAGGAGGGTAGAGAAGATAGAACATTTTACAAGTTGTTAGGAAGTAATCTTATTGATGAGTGCAACAATTGTGTTGTTCCTAAAACTGGAGCAAAAAATCTTGTAGTCTCTGGTGAAAAGACTATTTTGTGACATCAAAGACTAGGATACATTGGAGAGAATAGCCTTTGAGCACGACATGATAATGATATGATAGAAGGTGTGTCTAATTACTCTCTAGATTTCAAATTTTGTGAACATTATGTATATTAGAAGTGGAATCGGGTGAGTTGGTGCTAAGATGGTAGAAGGGATATTAAGGCTTGTCTACAATGATGTGTTTGGACCTTTGTCGATTCCATCACTGGGTAAATTTTTATACTATGTTTAATTTTAGATGACTTCTCGAGGAATACATGGATATATTTCCTTGGGAAGAAATATGAAGCCTTTGATTGGTTTAAATAATTTAAGGCTGTTGTGGAAAATTAGACAGTGAAAAGATTAAGGTGTTGAGGATAGATAATGGTGGAGAGATCTATAAAAAATAATTCAAAGAGTTCTCTAAGAAGTGTGGTATAGCACAACAGAAGACAACTCTATACACACCTCATAAAAATGGAGTTGTAAAAAGAATAAACAAGATGTTGATGGAAAAGGAAAGAACCATGCTCAATGGCACTGTATTAGGGCAGTAATTCTACGAAGACGTAGTGGATATTGCATGTTACCTATTTAATAGGTCATCTTCATCAACATCGGAGGAAAAGACTCTACATGAGGTATCGATTGGTAAGAAAACTTGATGCAGGAGCATCTGGACGACAGGGTGAAGACCGAGACGGGACACACGAAGTTTCAGAAAAAGACTGGGATGGCTAAGCAAATCGACAAGGGACAGCAAGACTGTCAGTTTCTTTTTAATTTAATTTTATTTCTTTTGTCAGAGTCAACTACAGTTATTTAGAATCTTTGTTAGATAATTTTAATTAGTTTATTTTTATAGCTGTCAGTGAAAATTGTAATAAGTAGAATTAGTTTACTTCAAATAATGTACACAGTCACCTTTTGTGGGGCCAGTGACAGAGTAGTTAGAAGTCAGGTTCATAACTGACAAACAAGGAACTGAATGAACTTAGTTACCTAACTGTTTGTAAACGGGTAAGAGGACAGTTACCAACTGAATCATCTCGGTGGTACAAAAGACCAAATCGAATGCATTACAGGGGTTCAGTTCAGCAGCTAAGAAATCAAGAAGAGAACCATTATTATTATACAGAAAGACAGAACTTCATTCCTCTTTTATATTTTCCTCATTTAGAAATTATTGCACACGACAGAGTGAATCTATATTATGAATAATCTTTATTTCTGTGAATTCAAAACATTATGTACATTACTGTAATCAAAATAGCAGTATCGAAAGATATTAACCTACAGCAAACATATGTAAACAATTGCACAGGTAAGTGAACATGCAGGTGAACAATTACAAGGAGTAGTTTCCAGTTATCGCGTGTAGAGTAACAGCATACAAAGCAACAGTCACAGCTAACCGAGTATGGGGTGAGACGCATACAAACGACAACAAGTCACCAGAGAAAGGAGCGAACGAACGTGAGGTCTCCAGACCAAGTCCGGGTAAGGTACCAAACTCAAAATAATTGAATGCGAATTCGAAGATTTATAAATACACATATTTTATAAATACTGGTCTGTGCCAAAATAGATAAGTTACAGTCAAATATATGACGAGGGTCGAACCCTCTTCGCTTTAAATAAGCCTAATCAAAAGATACCGAGACCCATACATATTTTACAGACGAGTAACAAACTCTAACGGAAGCCGAAGCCTACAGCAAACTAGTGCAAATGAACAGTGCCGTGTAAGGCCAAAGACCACAGTGTTTTTAAAAGACCGACATCATACAGAGCCACAGGTAGACGAAATACCAAAACAAACAACAAACAGAGAGACGCAGAGCTACCCGGGAACGTGAGACCATCGACTATTGCAGATGCCCACAGTGCCGCCACCTGTAACAGTCAACCAGCCAAGCCACAGAGTTAGGGCTTGAGGGAAAAACAAAAACCCCGAAACTTATAAGTGCTAGATTTTTACCAAAAGAAAGAAATAAAACAAATGCAGGGGTAGGGGTTACGAGAGAGGAGATTACATACCTGAAAGTGAGCGGACTCCATGTCGCCAAGAACCCACCTGACCACAGAGGAGCCAGATAGGTTAGCAGAGACCCAATAAGCAAAAACGAAGTTATAACAAGGAAAATCAACTTACCAGTTGGAATAATTGAATGTCCGATGCTGAGAGCAACAGGCTTTCGAGCACACGCTGTTCTTGAGTAGAACAAGGTCGTCCAGGCGGATAAATAACCAGAGAAACACCATATGTGCACAAACAGACCAGCAATCTCAGCTAAGGAGCAAGTTAATAGAGAGACCCGATAGAAAATCAACGACAGGGATGCGGAACAGAGTTAACTTACCAGAGCAAATGAGAAACAGAGGTACCGACGGAACCACGGTGGAAAACCACATCCTCAGACAATAAAATTACCAAATGCGACCAAACACCGATAATTTTCCTCCAACACAGAGCCGAACCAAAACCAGTTGCAGAGCGTCGATTTCATAACCTCAAATGACCAGAAGCGCGAAAGACATCGACCAAATATAGGAACGGGAGGATTAGGGTTAACCCTTAATCGAGGCGGACAGGTGTAGGCTAGAGGAGCAGCGAGGTACCGAGGGGTAGGTCAGCAGGTACAGGGACAATAAATGGCAGAGCAAATCAAAACCGATTAAAAATCATCCATAATCAATTCACCAAATCCGGAAGGTACCGTGTTGAGCGAGTCGAGGCAGGGCCACGTGGACGGGCCACATCAATTGGTATCAGAGCACAGTTTTTTGTTTTATTATTTTAATTGTTAGTTAAGGGAAGATGGCAGAAGTACAAGCGCCAAGACGAGGGCGTGGCAGAGGTGCACGAAGAGGAGGAGGAGATGAAGGATTAAGAGAACAGATTAGAGTTCTTACAGCTCGCTTGGAGGCAGTAGAAGCGGGTAGACGAAGAGACCCAGAGTTGGGAGATGAGAGTGAGGAAGAGACAGTAGCTGCTGCGGAGGCTTCAGATGAAGAAGCTCCGGAACTCAGACTGCTGCGTTCAATTTTATTGGCCAGCAGAAAGCCAAAGAAGAAATTTCAAATTATGATGGTAGTCTGTCTGCTGATATTCTGTTAGATTGGATTAGCGAACTGGATAAATATTTTGAGAATGAAGAGATTAAGGAGGACAAGAAAGTTAAGTTCGCCGCTACTAAGTTAAAGGGACATGCCCTCTTGTGGTGGGATAATGTCCAGGCAGACAGAAAAAGATTGAATAAGATACCCATTCGAAATTGGGAGAGGATGGTAGCGAAACTGAAGGGCAGGTTTCTGCCTAAAGATTACCAGGTTGACCTGTGTCGGAGAGTGCAGAATTTGAGACAGAAGGGTATGACTGTCAAAGAATACACGGAAGAGTTCTACCGGGTCAATTTACATGCTGGTTACACGGATGAGACTCCAGAAAAGACAACACGGTATGTTAACGGTTTGAGGATGGAGATCCTAGATG
>APFE030222150.1:35317-83806 GCA_000404065.3 Pinus taeda
AGTTCCAAGCAGACCTTGGGATTCAGTCAGTATTGACTTTGTCCTGGGATTGCCCAGAACGCAGCGGGGATATGATTCAGTGATGGTGGTGGTGGATACATTTTCTAAAATGGCTCATTTCATTCCGTGCCGGAAGACTAGTGACGCCACTTATGTGGCACACCTCTTCTTCACAGAAGTAGTTCGATTACATGGCTTACCAAGAACTATAGTTTTAGACAGGGATGTGAAATTTATGGGGCATTTCTTGCGCACCCTGTGGAAAAAGCTGGGCACACAATTAAACTTCAGCTCCGCGTATCACCCGCAGACTGACAGACAGACGGAAGTAGTTAATAGAAGTTTGGGCAATTTATTGAGAAGTCTGACCGGAGAAAACTCGCGATTATGGGATCGAGCCCTGGCCCAGGCCGAATTCGCTTACAACGATTCGCCTAATCGGAGTACTGGACTAAGCCCATTCCAGATATTGTATGGTATGCATCCGCGGGGAGTACACGAATTGCGAGACTTAGGACAGCTCGAAAGGAGGAGTGCAGATGGGGAAGATTTTGCCGAGGCAATGAGTGAACTGCATGACAAAGTTAAGATGAAATTGCAGGACAGCACGCAGAAATATAAACAACATGCAGATGTCAAGCGGCGTGAGGTACATTTCGAGGTTGGAGACGAAGTGCTTGCGCATTTGCGTCGGGAAAGGTTTCCTAAGGGAACTTATAACAAACTAAAGTTCAAAAAAATCGGCCCATGCAAAATCCTTCGCAAGTTTTCAGCGAATGCATACGAAATTCAGCTGCCACCTGATATCGGCATATCGCCCATATTCAACGTGGCAGATCTGTTTCCGTATCATGCCCAGGCAGCAGACGAAAATGTGGTACAGCCACAACGGGACACCCAGTTCGAGAGTAGTCTTTGGAAGAAACAGTTACCGTCGGTTAAGACTCACAAAATTGAAGGGATTATCAACACACAGGTAGCTAAACGGACGCGTAGGAAGGAGTATCTGCGCTATCTTGTCAAGTGGAAGGACCGTCCTCTAGAGGACAGTTCCTGGCTCGACGAAGCACAGATCCAAAGGGCAGGTTATTCGGTGGAGGAGCTCATGGAACGGAGCCATGAGAACTCTCTTTTACCCCGGCAGCCTGATGCAGGAGCATCTAGACGACAGGGTGAAGACCGAGACGGGACACACGAAGTTTCAGAAAAAGACTGGGATGGCTAAGCAAATCGACAAGGGACAGCAAGACTGTCAGTTTCTTTTTAATTTAATTTTATTTCTTTTGTCAGAGTCAACTACAGTTATTTAGAATCTTTGTTAGATAATTTTAATTAGTTTATTTTTATAGCTGTCAGTGAAAATTGTAATAAGTAGAATTAGTTTACTTCAAATAATGTACACAGTCACCTTTGTGGGGCCAGTGACAGAGTAGTTAGAAGTCAGGTTCATAATTGACAAACAAGGAACTGAATGAACTTAGTTACCTAACTGTTTGTAAACGGGTAAGAGGACAGTTACCAACTGAATCATCTCGGTGGTACAAAAGACCAAATCGAATGCATTATAGGGGTTCAGTTAAGCAGCTAAGAAATCAAGAAGAGAACCATTATTATTATACAGAAAGACAGAACTTCATTCCTCTTTTATATTTTCCTCATTTAGAAATTATTGCACATGACAGAGTGAATCTATATTCTGAATAATCTTTATTTCTGTGAATTCGAAACATTCTGTACATTACTGTAATCAAAATAGCAGTATCGAAAGATATTAACCTACAGCAAACATATGTAAACAATTGCACAGGTAAGTGAACATGCAGGTGAACAATTACAAGGAGTAGTTTCCAGTTACCGCACGTAGAGTAACATCATACAAAGCAACAGTCACAGCTAACCGAGTATGGGGTGAGACGCATACAAACGACAACAAGTCACCAGAGAAAGGAGTGAACGAACGTGAGGTCTCAAGACCAAGTCCGGGTAAGGTACCAAACTCAAAATAATTGAATGCGAATTTGAAGATTTATAAATACACATATTTTATAAATACTGGTCTGTGCCAAAATAGATAAGTTACAGTCAAATATATGACGAGGGTCGAACCCTCTTCGCTTTAAACAAGCGTAATCAAAAGATACCGAGACCCATACATATTTTACATACGAGTAACAGACTCTAACGGAAGCCGAAGCCTACAGCAAACTAGTGCAAATGAACAGTGCCGTGTAAGGCCAAAGACCACAGTGTTTTTAAAAGACCGACATCATACAGAGCCACAGGTAGACGAAATACCAAAACAAACAACAAACAGAGAGACGCAGAGCTACCCGGGAACGTGAGACCATCGACTATTGCAGATGCCCACAGTGCCGCCACCTGTAACAGTCAACCAGCCAAGCCACAAAGTTAGGGCTTGAGGGAAAAACAAAAACCCCGAAACTTATAAGTGCCAGAGCTTTACCAAAAGAAAGAAATAAAACAAATGCAGGGGTAGGGGTTACGAGAGAGGAGATTACATACCTGAAAGTGAGCGGACTCCATGTCGCCAAGAACCCACCTGACCACAGAGGAGCCAGATAGGTCAGCAGAGACCCAATAAGCAAAAACGAAGTTATAACAAGGAAAATCAACTTACCAATTGGAATAATTGAATGTCCGATGCCGAGAGCAACAGGCTTTCGAGCACACGCTGTTCTTGAGTAGAACGAGGTTGTCCAGGCAGATAAATAACCAGAGAAACACCATATGTGCACAAACAGACCAGCAATCTCAGCTAAGGAGCAAGTTAACAGAGAGACCCGAGAGAAAATCAATGATAGGGCCGCGGAACAGAGTTAACTTACCAGAGCAAACGAGAAACAGAGATACCGACGGAACCACGGTGGAAAACCACATCCTCAGACAATAAAATTACCAAACGCGACCAAACACCGATAATTTTCCTCCAACACAGAGCCGAACCAAAACCAGTTGCAGAGCGTCGAGTTCATAACCTCAAATGACCAGAAGCGCGAAAGACATCGACCAAATACAGGAACGGGAGGATTAGGGTTAACCCTTAATCGAGGCGGACAGGTGTAGGCTGGAGGAGCAGCGAGGTACCGAGGGGTAGGTCAGCAGGTACAGGGACAATAAATGGCAGAGCAAATCAAAACCGATTAAAAATCATCCATAATCAATTCACCAAATCCGGAAGGTACCGTGTTGAGCGAGTCGAGGCAGGGCCACGTGGACGGGCCACATCAAACCTTATCTCTCACATCTTTTGGTATTTGTCTACGATGCATATGTACATGTTCCAAAGGAGAAAAAACCAAGTTGGATAGTAAATATAAACAACACATGTTTATTGGGTATAAGGGTGGTTTAAAAGGTTACAAGATTTGGAACCCAGAAACAAGGAAGGTTGTGTACAATAAAGATGTGGTGTTTAGAGCATTGAAATATGTTATTAAACATGAAATTATACCAAAGGAACCAGAAAAGATAAAGTTTGATTTGAATGAAGAAGAATTAGACTCTATAGAAGAACATGGATTAGAAGAGAAAGAACCACACACTCTAGTTTTGAGGAGATCAATTCGAGAGAGAAGGAGGCTAGAGAGGTATATCTCATCTTCTTAATTTCTCTTTATATATTACTAATGATGATCCCAGAACTTCCAAGGAGGCAGTGGATTCAGACGATGGAAAAACTGTGGAAGAAGACCATGGTTAAAGAAATGGCAGCTTTAGACAAAAGTGAGTCTTGGGATCTGGTGGAGTTGCCTACAGGAAGGAAACCCATTCACAACAAATCGATGTTTAAGAAGAGGATGAATGCAAAAGGAAAGGTGCAAAAATACGAAGCTTGATTGGTAGAAAAAGCTTATTCTTGGGTTCCAAGAATTGATTTTGGTGATAGTTTTTCTCTTGTTTCCAAGTTAAATTCTATTACATTACATTTATTTGTTGTTGTTTCTTTTGAGTTTGAGGTAGAGAAGATAGATGTGAAAACAATATTTCTTCATGGGGACATGGAAGAATAAATCAACTTGAATAAACCAGAAGTCTTTATAGTGAAGGGTAAGAAAGAACTGGGATGCAGGTTAAAAAGGTCTATGTATGGGTTAAAGAAGTCACTAAGAATGTGGTTTAAACATTTTGGTACATATATACAAGGACTTGGCTTCACAAGGAGAAAAGTAGATAACTATGTGTATTTTAAATTAGCTACTGTATGTTTCATTTATTTAGTCTTATATGTGTATTATATGTTGTTGATTGGAAATGACAAAGAAATTATCTAGGATGTGAAGACCCAATTATATTATAAATTCGACATGAAGGATCTTGGTGCTGCAAACTATATCTTGGGCATGGAAATTATATGAGATCAAGAAAAGAGGAAGCTCTGGTTAAACCAAAGGAAGTATGTCAAGAAAATATTACAAAGGTTTAATATGTAGGAAAAAAAAATAGTGAAGGTTCTTATTCCTGTGAGTGTAAATATATCTGTTGAACAATGTCCCAAGACATGGGAAGAGGAATAGGACATGTCTTGTGTTCCATATGTGAGCGTAGTTGGTAGCCTGATGTATGCAATGGTCTAGAACAAAGCTAGACATTGTACATGCAGTGGGAGTATTGAGTAGGTTTAAATAAAAACTAGGGAAGGATCATTGGACAATAGTGAAGTGGTTTCTCAGGTACTTGCATGGTACTTGTGATTATTGTTTGTATTATAAAGGAGCACTAGGATTGGATAGAGTGTTGGACATACATGGATTTTTTTATGCACATTGGGATGGATATCTGGATTAGAGAAGATCTACAAGTGGGTATGTGTTTATATAATTTGGAGTAGTTAGTTTGATGAGCAAGATACAATATGTAGTGGCACTTTCAATTACAAGTTGAATACATGGCATCACTCACGCAAGCAAGGAAATAGTTTGGTTATAGATATTGTGTTCAGGTATAGGGTTCGTACAATGAGATATGAGGATAGATTGTGATAGGAAAAGTGATTTTTTTTGGAAAATAACCCTTCTTATCATTCAAAGATGAAGCATAAGTATTTTAGTATCACTTTGTGAGGGATATGGTTAAAGTCAAAAAGGTATTGCTAGTAAAGATGTACACTTTGAAGAATGTTGCAGATACATTAAGAAAGTATAATCCAGGCTTAATGGATTGGGGTTTATGAATGATTTAGCATGTATATAATTTCTTGTAATATTAAAAGGAATATAATGAAAAATCAATTTGGTTTTCCTACTTTTGGGTTCTAGGAGAAAATTTCTATGTATATTTTTATGTTCTCACCATTCTACACTTTTTATATTTTAAGAATTCATTTGCAGTTAATTCCTTTACATGGTTAAAACATACAAAGGGGAATGTACTACATCATGACAATTTATGTGTTATTTTTTATCCGAATGAATAATGTAACTGAAGTCCATCAATTCCAACTTATGATCTCTTAAACCCAGTTAGGTAAAAAGCATACAACATGCAAACATATATCATAAAACCAATTCAACTTCTTAAATTTTGGTAAAGAACAAAAGTTCAAAAACACCATTTGTTGTTATTGAGCAAACCCAACCCACATATAGCCTAAATATGTTAGCATAGGTAAAATTCTTTATATTCACAAGGAAGAAAGAATCACATAGCTAGTCATTTTCATTGTTTTGTGCATTTATATATTGTATCCTAAAGTGCTATAAAAAACTATGAAGAGCACAACATAGGAGAGAAAGAGAAATGTCTATGTCCTAAGTTTTCATGATCATACTACAGGAACGAGGTCACCACACAATTTCTGCTTTTTCACTTGTATATGCAACAATATATCACTTTCAATAACCCAAACATTGCTCATCATGCTCAATTTTATGAGTAAGTAAATCTATATGATGATGAGATAACAAATATACACGATATGGTAGCACATTGTTTGCATAAGAGTAAGGGACGAATATGATATATACATATGGGCACAGCCAGACTTCCATTCAAAAAACTTGTACATTGTCAATGGTACCTACCATCATTCCATCTACAAAATGCCCTATGCTATGTTGAAACAACAATTAGTCAACTACCAAGGGTTCCCTTTTGTCTTCTGGTTCAAAGTAGATTTGGACTCAAAAGTATACTGTACATCCCACCAAATAGTATGGGGGAATTTGAATCATAACCATAAATCTAAAATATAAGGCACATATTCTTTAGTATCATGAAGATTTGGAAGCTTCATAGAATATAATACAACTAAAAATCACATTAATGAATAAAATTAGACACTCTTAAGCTCTTACATTAAATACCCTATAATAATAAGATATGAATGCTCCTTAAATAACCATATTTTGGACGATACATGCTAAAACAAGGAAGAATTAAAATTAATTCCTACAATGTTATGCATTGTTTCCCATAACTAGCACTGTATAGATTAACATAGAAGGTCACCATTTATGTGTTCTTACATTGTGTCTTTCACGGCTCAAAATTTCCAAATTATCAAGAATAATAATATATGGAATTCCAATATTTCTTGGTTGGCTCATGGATTTCAGGAACCTTGAGACCTTTATTGTAATGCTTCAAAAGTAGGGTATGACACGTATAGTCCCAACGATATCCCTTGCATCACATTAGTGTTTCCTAAGAATAATAATGCACAAAAAACCTATATGTTGTCTAACCATGAAATGATAAGCTATGTCTGGCTATTTTCTTAAACCTATTTTAAGATGCTAAGCGAAGGTAAATGTGCTTATGAATTGACATGCAATGCTTAATTACACACATTTCTACCTACACGATACTCCAAATTTGTGGCCATACACAGAAAGGTACATTGTGAATATTCCAGAAATATTAAAGATTACTCAAGTTGTGTGTTCCTTCATGCAAAATAAAAAAACCCGTGTTTCTATCTACAATATAAAAAACACACATAGTGTTAAGAATACACATCACCTTACACTGCAAATTACTATTTATTACCAATACTTAAAAAGATGCATTAAAAATAATGGTCCCATTAGGTATGATAAAGAGTTCGCTCATATGATTCTTTTGGAATCATAATTAATAAGGCTCTCAACAGACCTATATAATTCATTGTGTGATTTTCAAGAGAATGGGTATTTGGGACAGGGTTAATGACTCTCCCATCAACCAAAAACAAACTACCAAAAGGCTCCTCATGTAGTTTTCACCCCCAATATTTGAGATACTATCGCAATGATTGGATTTCTATATTTGCCAGGGATTCCAAAGGTCGAAACTACCTCCACCCTTCTGGCATAGAGGTACTCCATTAGAGTTTGGGCCAAGGACTCCAGAGGAAAGGAACCTCCACCCACCAGCCAACGAGGGACTATAGAGGTGAGAACCTCTACCATCGCTTAGTTCATGGACTCCACATCTTTTCCTCAACCTTATGTTTACTACTTCAATAGCTCCACCTAGTGTAAGGAGTCTAATTTCTATTTTCGTTTGAGTACAGTAGCAAGGAGGCTAGTCCAGGGAATCTTGGGGTCTGTAACCTCCACCCTCTACCCACTAAGGGACTCTAGAGGAAAGAGCCACCACCCACTTCAAAGATCTAAACTAAATTAACTTATGACCACAAGGAACTTACAATTTACTGAATGTTATACAAGAAAGTCTAGATGTTTTTAAATTGAGCACGATTTTATGGAAAACTATTTAAATAAATTCACTAGACCCTGATGGCACTTAATCGAGCTTCAACATATCATATGATTTATTTCAACTATTAATCAAAGACATTTAAATGAAATACTTGTCCCATTAGCAACATAAAATGATCAATCCAAAATTGTGTAAATATGAGTAATCAAGAGAAACAAAGCCATACCCTCTTCTCTATGATAACAGAAACATGGTTTCAATTTTGTGACAAAGAGATAAGAGATAGAATGGTGGAGCTATTCAACCATACACCTAAAAATTGAGTGCATACTT
Source organism: Pinus taeda (assembly GCA_000404065.3). NCBI lineage: Eukaryota > Viridiplantae > Streptophyta > Pinopsida > Pinales > Pinaceae > Pinus > Pinus taeda. Next base: position 43,313 of record APFE030222150.1, read on the forward strand.
TAGTTGTAGCAAGAATGGAATTGATAACCTGGAATATGAGCTATGGCCATAACGACTAAGGAGGAATGGTGTGATGGGTGCAAGATCTAGTGACATCTCCATCTATTCCTTTGTCAAAAAAATATTCACTAATGCATTTATCCCTTTGTTTCGAACGCTCTCTCCGATGCATTTATCCCTCTACTGCTAACACCTTATCCTTCTCCACTGCCTTCTTCATGCTCTATTTTTCTTTCTCTTCTTTTCTACCTTTTTTCATTGTTGCACTCCCAGTTCGATTCACCTGTTTTCTCTATTGTTTGAATGCTACCTATGGTTAGTTAGAGCGCAACCCCTTTGGACCAACCAAATTTGTCCCAGTTGTACCACCTATACTTGTCATCACTGATCAATCTTGCAGGCCAATCAACCTCATGCCATTTGGCCCCTTTTCCCCCCTTTCTTGCCATCTATTAGACTCAAAATTTTGTTCTAGAACTGACTATGCAAAAAAATATTCTCAACCCATGTGCCAATTCTCATAATATATATATGAAAAAAATTACAACCACTTGGGCACATATATGCATTTCTTCCAAATTAGTAATTACACATTTACAGAAGCAGATTCCAGTGGTAGACGTTGCCGGATGGGATTCTGCAGACGAGGAGGTCAAGAAAGAGATCGGGCATCAGGTGGCGAAGGCAAGCCGAGAGTGGGGAGTGATGCAGTTGCTGAACCACAGCATATCTGAGACTCTGATAGAGTGACTTCAGGCAGCCGGGAAGGCGTTCTTCGACCTCCCTGTTGAGGAGAAAGAGAAGTATGTGAATGACCACGCAGCCGGGTAGATAGCGGGGTACGGTTCCAAACTCGCGAACAACGCCAGTGGTCAGCTTGAATGGGAGGACTACCATTTCCACCTGCTATGGCCTGAACACCGCAGAGACATGACGCTAGGGTTCAGTTAGCAAGTTGCGGAAGTGGATTTGCGGTTCAACGCGAGAGAAGATGGGAATCTGGTGACGTCCGAGGTGTGCTTGGGCATCTTGAATACGCTCACTTGGTGCAACCTGGACTTTGCACCTGAACTGTTTGACGAAATGCCTGAGCTAGATGAAACGTCCTGGAATGCCTCGTTTCAGATCCAGATCAAGCTCCTCTCAGGCAAAACTTTGCTGCATTGGGTAGGCTCTCAGGATCTCGTGAAGGACCTCACACATGCGCTGGAACTTAAGCTGGGAATTCCATCGGCAGCCCAAAGACTTCTCCATGAAGGTAAACAACTAGAGGATCTCTACCCCCTTTATGTTTACAGCATTAAAAGGAATGCCTCCGTTATCCTTTCCCTTCGATTGAGAGGGGGAGCGGCAGGACAGTCTTCCTCAGCCAAGGCATTCTCTTATAAGGATGTTGTCCATACACCGAGGCAGGAAAAGACAGTCCCACCAGTTCAGGCTCCCAAACCTTTTCTGGTGGACAAACTTGAGGAGACTCCCTCCATTGAAATAGTGCATCCATCATTGGATGAGCAAGCCCAACAGTTTGCAGAGCTTGGCATTATTTGCAGGTTCAATGGGTTATGGCCACGGACAGCAGATCTCTACCAGTGGATCCAGTCTAACTGGACCAACAATTGCAAGGTCTTATTATGTTCAAAGGGCTTTTTCATAACAGTGTTTGCTTTTGAGGAGGACTACCAAAAAGCTCTAAAAGCAGGGCCTTCGTTTTGGGGCTCAGTAGGTTTATTCCTCACCCCCTGGTTCCCGGACTTCGATCCATCTTCGGCAACAATCACCAAGCTCCCAATCTGGGTAAGACTTCCTAATCTCCCAGCTCATCTTTGGCACTTTGCAGTATTCCAAGGAATCGGCAACTCTCTAGGCCGCTTCCTAGACACAGACATTTCTAGAGGGGAAAAAGGTCTATATACCTTTGCCAGAATATGTGTAGAAATAGATATCAGCAAAGGACTTCCGGAAAAGATCAATCTCAAAATTGGTGACTTTCATTGGACTCAGTACTTGGATTACGAGAATACAGCTTTCCGATGCCGCAACTGCCATCTCACAGGGCACCTTCAGAGCTCTTGTCCCTCAAAGCCTGACCCAAAAGAGAAAGCCAATCCTAAGCAGAAATCCAAAAGCTGGAAGCCTCATGACCCTCCCCCCATGGACGATTTTGATTTCAGCTCGGATGAAGAGGAGATGAATGAGGAAGAAATGGAGTCCAAGACAGTGCAGGAACCGCCCTCGGCTGACCCTGTGGATCTTTGTGTCCAGCCAAGCTCCCAGAAAAGAAATCATGAATCCTCCACCTCGGATTCAGATAAGGAAATCTCTCATTCAACCCAGCTCAGTTTGCAAATCACGCGAGTTCAGGAGTGCCCTCCTGAATGGGTCAAAGTTGGTAAAAAGAAAGGGAAAAAATCCCGCATAGTCGATCTCTCCCATGTCGGGTAGAATCATATGCTTTGTTTTGTTCTCCGGTTCTTCTTGTTACTTCATGCTGTGTTCTTCTCTCTTCTCTTCGCTTCTAGGAGCCGAGGTGGATTGCATATCCTTTCCGGCTGCCTATGTTCTTGTTTCTCTTGGCTCTGCCTGTTTTCAGGCTTGATTGTACTATATTTTTTCCTTTATTAATAGATTTAGTCTTTATCCAGAAAAAAAAAAAAAAAAAAAAAAAAAATGCACATTTACAGAATGTTTACATTTACATTTACATAATGACTATGCAATTAGGTATGACTAGTAAAGCTTTAATTCCCTAATTGTTTACAATATTTACATCATTGCAAGGTGATCAATAAAAAAATAGGTATATTTCTTGTTTTCAACATGTTTAAAATATTTATACTATTATAAAATTAGTAGGAAAGTATCTACAATGACAATACAAGTTCAAGGTAACCATGACCACATTTGCACTATTTACATGAGTGTACAATGACCGGGACATTCAGCACACTATCTACACACTTGCAAAATGATCGAGGTCATTATGCAATGAGCTTTTAGACTCGTGGTAACAAAGAATATCCACCATAACCAATGCGAGGAAGGATCATTCAAGTAGAAGTTTGGTCCAAGTTGAGAAAATTGGATTTCAAGCAAATTTCTAGGAGCTTATGTATAACTTATTAAAAATTGTGATGTTGAGTCATTATTTTTAAGGAGGTCGAATCATGTACAAGAAATCAATCCAATATTATGGAAGTGGGAAATTACATATATTTTCTTTGATCTATGACAATATAAAAAAAATTGGTCTAAAATCTATTTAAAGTCAATCAGGTGAAGATCACATCATGTGGATTATGGAATGGAGTCTAGTTAATACCACCCATGGAGTTTGTGAAAATATATATATTTTTTAGAATTTCCAAATTGTTACACACATAGAATTTTGAGGATGGGTTTATCTATAGATGATAATGGCATAGGTCAAAAATATGAAATTCAAGGTTGAAAAACTAAATGGTAAAAATAATTGAATTATGGAAAATTAAAACACAACAGTTGTTAGTATATCAAGGGCTGCAAAAGGCATTAGAAAAAAGGAGGATGAAATATAGAATTATGATCAATGAAGAGTGGAAAGACTTGGATGCCAGAGACCTCAAAAAAATTTAGTCATGTCTTGCATATGAGGTTTTGTTTAATATTATCAGAGAAGCAAAAATAACATAATTATGGAGCAAGATAGAAAGTATTTATATGACAAAGTGCTTGACAAATCAGATCTATTTGAAGAGGAAGTTGTACAAACTAAAAATTAAAGATGCTATGAAAAGTGAAAATCATTTGAATGTGTTTAACACTCTTATATTATAATTCAAAAGTATGGATGTTAAAATTGACGAACAAGATAAGGTAGTTATCTTATTGTGTTCATTACCTTAATTGCAAGATTATTTTATAGACTTCCATTACCTTTAGTAAAACAAGGACTCTTGAATTTAATTCTATTATTGGATCATTGTCAACTAATGAGGTAAGGAGGAAATATAATATTGAAACCCCCACACTGAAAGAAATGTTGCCTCATTGAAAGGTACATCTAGATAAAATTTGAAGACACGAAGAGGAAACTCAAATATTGAAATTGTAACAAGTCATGGCATCTCAATAATGTTGGAAAGGATAGGAATCCAGGGAAAATCCAAAAATGAGGCAAATCTGCCTAAATAAGGTCAAGGTATGATGAATGAAATTTTGTCTATTTGTAATGTTCCTCAATACTATAAAAAATGGTTGTCAAAATTGGCACTTATTATAATATGTGTCCACATAGAAATCGATTTTCCTCATACGAATTTGTTGATGGTAGAATTATTATTATTGGAAATAACATTTCTTGTAAGACTATTCAGGTTGGGATCATCAAAATTGAAATGTTTGATGGTACTATAAGGACATTAATAGACGTCAGATATGTGTTTTGACTAAATAATAATCTAAGTTCTTTGGGATCTTGTATTTTAGAGGTCATAAGTTTATTGGTCAAGGTGGACTACTAAAGGCATCCAAGGGCACTCTAGTGGTTATAAATTCCACTAAGACAAGAAACATTTACAAGTTGTATGGAAGTGCTCATACCAATGAAGTAGTAGTGGTATATGAGAATGTTATTGAATCAACTCAATTATGGCATCAAAGAAATGGTCATATGAGTGAGAAAGGACTACCAGTATTAATAAATGACAAATTACTTCTAAATTTAAAATATTTAAATTTGAATCTCTACAAAGTTGAAAAGAAGAAGTCATGTTAGTAAAGCTATTCTTGATTATATCCATCCTAATGTTTAGGCACCATGCTTTATAGTTTCTTTTAGATATTGTCACATTTTGTAATATTATAGGTAATTTATTTTGAAAAGTGTGTCTTTATATCTTGGAAAGGTAAGCTAATGTTTTTAATAAATTTAAACAATTTAGAGTTGTAGTAGAAAATAAATAATAAAATAATAAAATGTTCAAGAACAGATAATGGAGGTGAGTTCACTTCTTTATAATTTGAAATATATTGCAAAGAAGCTAGGATCATGAGACACGTAACCACTATATATACTCCCTAGGAAAATAACACAACATGACTCTTATAGAGAGAGCAAGGAGCATGCTAAGTGATACCAATTTACAACAATAATTATGGATAGAAGTAGGCACCACTACTTTTTATCTTGTAAATCTATCACTATTTGTTGCAATATATTGTAAAATCCATGAAGAGGTAAGCATACGCCATCCATATGATCATTTAAATTTAAAAAAATTTAATTATGAAGCTTATGCTCTTACTCCTAAGAACCAATATTCGAAGTTAGACCCTAGGTCAAAGAAATATATTTTTGTTAGTTATAATTATGTACCTAAGTGTTATAGATCATGGGATCCTAATTCCCACATAATCATCATTAGAAAAGTAATATTTGACGAATCTTCTCTCATTAAAATAGAAAGTGTAGAAGTTGATTTCAAATAGGAAAAAGTACCATTAGATAAACAAATTTAGCTAGAGACCCAACCATATAAAAACACATGAAAGAAAGAAGAATTTTATGATGATAAATAAGTTGTAGATGCTAAATATATTCTCGAAAATGTGGAAATTCCATAACCAATATTAAGAAGATCTACACTATAGAGAAATCCTCCTAAATTGTATACAATTTTATTTCATCTATTTTTTGGGTACTGATAATGTGGAACCTTCATGTTATCATGAAGTAATAGATGATACCAATAATTACAAATGAAAGGTGGAAATGAAAGAAGAAATGGATGCTTTGGAAAAAATAAAACATGGGACCAAGTATAATTTCCTAAAGATAGGAAGGTTGTTGGGCGTAAGTGGTTCTATAAATTTAGAAAAGTAATTGATGGTATAATTCCACCAGTCACTCCCTTTAGACTTCCAATATTAGTGAGAGTAGTTACTTAGTACTAACTCAACTTCGAAGGTCTCATTATGGAAATGGGATTACAAAATTTCTCGATTCTCAACTTCCTCACAACTAGAAACTAATGAGGCTATCACATATTGTTCATTTGAGAGCTTTCTAACAATATAAATTTTTCCTCAATCTGACTCTTGAATCAAAAATTATGGCCATTCAATTTCGACCCCTCTAAACCTCATCATGTCAATAGGCACTACCGCATGGCACCCACATGGTGCTCACGTGGCATCCTCACATCACTTTGGATAACCCATGGAAGATGGTGTTTCATCACTCACATAGGCCAACAAAGCTAGACCCTTAGTTTGTTTTGTAGCCATCTATCATTATATGAAATATTGACCTCAACCCATTTCCCTCGACCTACGATGCAACTCGATTGTATACTAGCCCCAAGGTGACACGAAATTATTAATATCTATTGACAAGTTGGAATTCCTATTTCTTGGCGCAGTCAATATTAATTACTTCCATCGTTGCCACTCCAAAGAATCCTAAGTTCGTGATACATAAATATCTCGATTAATTTCCATGGAGACTTGCTCTCACTATCAACCTATCAATATTAGCTCCATTAATCTCGTTCGTTTACCCTAATGTATGCTTCATCCCCCCTGAGGTCTCAAGATGATATCACCCCAAGGATATATGACCCTGGCATCACGACATACATGTGTCCCTCTATGAGGTTGCCATGCGCCACTCATTTTTGGCCCACTTGGCTCTCCAATATGGTCATCAACACACACCATGTGGAATTCCGCCTAGTTTCCATGTCACTATTGATTCCACCCATAACATGCCACCATGGTACAAGCCAGATGGCTTATGTATGGGGCCCATAGGATCAACCCCTTAACTTCTCATGCCACATTTTCCCCATTTTACATGTTTTATTATTGTAAACCGTCCTCCCATGTTTACCCAAATTCACAACCTCATGAGGGTAAACATGAGATGAGAGTTAATACACAAGACCTGATTTCCAGGATGCACTTATGGAAAATGGGGTTCACATGTCCAAAATTGACTGTAAACACCCAGTGACACATGATCACTATGTCATGATCCTAACTTGATCTAACACTACTTATTTTTAGTTTCATTTCCTTAAATTTAATACAAATTTCTAATTTTTTTTTTGTTAGTTCTAAACTTTTTAGGTCGTTTTGAGGGCCTAAACAACATTTTCAGGGAAAACAAAGAAACGAAAGAAGTGCCAAAATATAATTCCCGCATTTAAAGGTTTGGCTTGTCATCAATATCTTCAAAAAGAGGTATTATGATAGTCAAACAAAGATTGTATCCCAAAGTTTTGACCCCAGGAAATTGGAGATCCAAATTACTCATTTATCCAAACACTTTGTGTACATAGTACATGCAGGTTATAAATACATATTTGTTCGTTAACTCTATAATCTCACTAGAGAATCATCAAGAAGGCTCTATGTCCTCTCCTCATAGTTGCAACAACACTTATTAGTCCATACATTCATCAACCAATCAATAAATAAACAATTCATGACAAGAGCCATAGATGGTACACATTGTATAACCAACATATAACTGTGAAATAACCAACGTAGGAATCATGGCAACTCAACTATAATATCACAAATACAATCACTAAAAGTATACATGAATCATAGTAGGAGAATAGCTACTATTAATTTATGAAAATATCAACCAAGTCAAGGACTTCCACATACCACCTGACCATAGATTGGACTGAACTAAATATATAAGCAGAAAATAACCAACATAGGAATCATGGCTACTCAGCAATAATATCACCAATAAAATCACTACAAGTATACATGAATCATAGTAGGAAAATAAATATTAATAATATATGAAAATACCAAGCAATTTAGGGACTTCCAGATACCACCCAACAATAGATTGGGCTAAACCAAATATCTCTTTTAGTCAATCACCCCCACACCATATTCCAAGAATGAATGTGGGATCTCATGGAATAAATCAAGAAAAAACCGAACTAGGGATTCCAGAGGCCAAACCACCTCAACCTCAACCATAATGATTCTACATCTATGATCAGACATCATTAACACCAACGAGGTTGATCTCTACACAAGTTCTCCATGGATCCAGGAACTAGTAACTCAGCCGACAACCTTTTAGGGCTCCTGAGCATTTGTTCAACCCAGTTCCAAGGAATAGTGACTTAACCCACAAAGGGCTTCCAAAGTGTTTTTCCCAACCTAAGCTCCAGGAGTAGTAACTCAACCCAAGTTTTTTCTAGGGATTCCAAAGCGTTTATTCCAACCCACAGCCATAAGGAATAATGAGCACCAATTAGAAAAAAATCAAGTGGAAAAAACCAACAACACAATGTCTATCCAAGAAATGGAATGATGAGGTTAAATCCACTATCGATACAGGAAAATATCCATTCCAATAATAGTGCATAGCTAGAAAATCACATGTGTATATGATGCATCCATAAGCTAGTAAGGAAATCATACATGCAACCTATTACTTGCAAAGCAATCCAACTATAGTAGTCGATCCAATTGTTCCCTTGCGCTTTCCTTCTTTCTTTTTCCTTCTTTCTCCAAATGAAATGTATGCTAAAGTTCTCCAAGAATACTTTGTGAGAAAATGTATGAGAGAGTGAGAGAATAGAAGGGAGCTCGAAGCTAAAAATGACAAAAGGTTGTGAACTAATCCTCATAAGCCTTTTTATTATAGAGGCCTCTATTTTTTTCATTTTCCTTCATTTTTCCTTTAATTTCCTCCTCATGCAGATTTGTGACCTTTCATCTCCCTTTTCTCCGATTTTCCTTTATTTCATAAATAAAATGTCAATTATTGCCACTTTGCCTTTGCTAATTTCCATAGCCATGAATTAATCACAAGTGATACCCATCACTATATTTTTACCAACATTCAACTTGAAATGTGTGACCCATGACCTTGGTATTATATTTTATTTACATAGAAAAGTGACCAGGAGTTATTACAACTATGTATTAGGTCATACATCATAACTTCCACTTCACCAAGCCCTTGAGTTGTGATGGACTCCCTTTTCATGTGAATAAATCGAAAACACCTCTATCTCTTGGCCCTTGTAATAAAAGTTAATAAAGGCAAAATAAGACCACGGTTAAGGGACACTTATTCCAAGTTAAATGTTGGGCAAACATATCCTAGTGGGAACCACTGCATGTGTGTTTTGGATAAAGAAAAATTGGCAAAGGAATTAAAAGGAAAAAAGGAATTCTTGGCACATTTATTTATGAAAATAAAGGAAATTATGATAAAACTAAGGTGAAAGGTCACATGTTACATGTGAGGAGGAAAATGAAGAAAATAGTGGCATCACTAATAAAAAGGATTCTAAGGATCACTTCGTAACCTTTTATCAATTCAAGTTTGGAGCTCTCTCATTATTATCTCTCTCTCTCTCACTCTTGGTCACTCAGAGTTTTCTTGGAGCACTCTAGATTTGGATCAAGGAAGGAAAAGCAAGGAATGTAAAGGAAAGGAAAGCAATGATCAAAGAAGGAAAATAAGGATCAAGCAGATTCAGTAGGAATACTTGTAGATAAAATTTTGCATGTGTGATTTCCTAGCTGGTTTGGACATGCATGGCCTTGCATGTTGGTGTATGGCTCTCTTGTTTTCAATGGAATGGTTTTACTGGGTTATGACAGTGGTTTTTAGCCTAGCCTTACCTTTTTCTAGATTCCATGGTATGTTGGGATGTTTATCTCAATTTTGAGCTTTGGGTTTCCAGATGGATTTTGGAATCTGGGGAAGAGGTGGTCTCAAGTTTCATTCCAAAAGGCCTACGAATCTCTTCACCAATTTTGGCAGGATAGATGGTAAAGCCTGAGGGAGAAGTCTTGGTTTAGGGCCTAGTGATCCATGATTGGATTGCAGTAAAGCCTAAGAGACAAGGAGACAAAAAAATCCTCAAGGATAGTGATGGATTCAGGGTAGAATTATAAGTTTAGTTTGGTTGTGATCAGAGCAACGATTTTTGTGTAATCACGGTTTGGTGAGGAGTTAGTTTAACCTCTATATTCTCTTGGTTGTTCTTCAATTGGCTGTTCTATGAGATCCCACATTCATGCTTCGAATATGGCATGGGGGTGACTAGCTGAAAGACAAATTTGGTTCAGCCATGTCTATGCTCAAGTGGTACGTGGAAGTCTCAAACCTAGTCGGATTACCTATGATTAATGAAAGATAAGTTCTCTTACTTTTGCATTGGTTTATATGTGGATTTAATGGTTGTCATATCTCTAATATTTATATGGTTTTATGTTGGTTAAGCATAGTTATATGACTGGTTCACGTCATGATTATTTCATGTATTTACTTGTAATTCTTAAATGGATGGATGCAAGACCTAATTGATGACATAGAAATTCAATGGAGAAGGTATTGATGCTTATGGTTATGTTTAATAAGTTCTTTCAGTCATTCATGCTTTGTCTTGTATCCTCGACTTGTAGGTTGCATTGATGCCGAGTGTTTGGAAAAATGCTAGTCCCAGTTGGGGATGCTTAGGCCTAGTCTTGAGGTTTATTTTTTATTTGTTTATATTTTCATCATGTCTTTGATGGATTTTGAAGGTTATAACAAGTTTGGGGTAGAGGCTGGGATTCTAGGCTAGAAAAGTGACTCAAATCTTGGGGACGATGGCATAGGTATACTAAAAAGAGTCCAGGGATGCTGAAACATAGGCCTGTGAGAGTGACTTTGGATTATGGATGTTGTCATTTCTATAGCATGAGAGCAACCAAGGGTTAAAAGGATTAAAACATCAGTGAGACTCATGGACAAGATGTATGAGTGGCTGATATGTCTCCTAAGGGTATATTGTTGATGTGGATGGGTTTATTTGAGGTGTTCCATCGATTCCATTTCCTTAAGGTCACCAGGGAGGTTGAATCCCTTATAGTAGCCTCTCTTGTCACATGTTTACCCAAGTTGGCTGGTTGCTTGGGTGGATGTGGGAGGAGGGGGTGTTCAGATTAGTATGAGAGTGCGGTTGCACTCTCCTTGGGTGAATGTTGGTCATGCATGCATGTCAATTGCATGTGTGTCTCTTACACTTGTATTCTATGTGCGTGTTGCATCATATCATGTTGATCATGGTTGTAATAAGGTTGTCATGAGGAACTTGATGTTGATTTTGTGGAATGCATCGTCAGAAGAATATGACTTGTTATATTATTATATGCATCTTGATTACATCCTTGTATGTTGGGTTTCATTCTTGTATGTTAGATTACATGTATCAGTCTTGTAGGTTGGTTACAAGAATGGATCTCTTATACTCGACTACATGTGTTCATACATATGTGTAGTTGATTATGCATTTCTTATGCATGTTGATAGTTTAATGTGGCAATGTGTACATGGAGTAATGGTTGTTTTCATGCAAGAGGTCATAGCATGCATTGTTGATATGGCCTTGCATTGATGATGGGACCCTAACTAAAATGATGTTTATGTGTTGATGTACTTATTCAATATATTTCTATATGTTGTTACGATTATGTTATACATGTACCACGCTGAGATGATGATATTGCAGACAAGGTATCCCCCCCAAATTATGGTAAGGAATGTTGGTTTATTGTGATTTGGTTTATCTTAAATAGTATTCCATGTAGGAAAGAGATCAAATGGCTAGCAAGGTAGTAGAGAACATAGAATCTCCCTATGCATTAGATGGGAAGTGTGGTGTGGGGCACTCTTCTAACTTGGCAGACACATTAATAAGCATGAATCAAGAAATAAGGAGTTGAAAATCAGACAAAGAAAAAGCCATGCAGGCACAAGAGAAACAAGAAGAGGTGAATGTTATACTTCTTCAGAGTTTATCAGAATTGCAGCGACAGGGGCCACCTCAGATCAGCCATGGATAGGAGGACATTATTAATCGGGCATATGACATTAGGTCTCCTAGTAGACACAGGTTAGATAGATCATACACAATCAAATATGGCAAGTTGTTGGACACTCCAGATATGAGAGGTGATCAACACGGGTACTATTATAGCTCTAGTTTTGATAGGCATCATGATCATGATCATTATCATCCTTATAGGAGGAATGATAGGGAAACTTTCCAGATGAGTTTAAGGAAGAAAATCCTACCTTTGATGGAGAAATGAATAAATCATAGGATGAGAGGCATGGTTACTTAGTATGAATAAATTCTTCTGACTGCATGATTATTCAGAAAACATGAAAGTAAAGATAGACACTTTCATAATCAAAGGTAAAGTGGATATTTGGTGGGAAGACGTGAAGAATATCAAAGGTATACATCAGGATTATTTGACTTGACATGCATTTGAAAGGATCTTCAAGAAGAATTACTTGTTATAGAGGTGTTATGATGACAAATCTAAGGAGTTTTATGAGTTGCGGATGGGTTCTATGATAGGTGATGAGTCTATTAGTAGGTTTTTGGAGCTTGTAAGATATGTGCCTTACCTCAAGGAGGAGAAGACCAAGTTTTCTATATTCATTAGTGGATTTCCACTAGCATATAGAGACCAGATTGAGTTCGATGAGCCTAGATCATTGGAGGAGGTCATCTGAAAGTTGAAGAATTGATATGAGTAGTTGAAACACAAATTTGACCCTAGGAATGACATGAAAATAAATGAGAAAGTTAAAGGAAAATGGCCACCAAAGAGAGGAATACCTCAAGATGCAAGTGAGAAAGAAAATGCAATTCCTTAAAAGAGGTTCAATATTGCTGGGAAGGAACATGGAGAGCAGCAAGATAGAGGTGGTGCTAGGGAAACATTGCACCGTTGGATATGTGGTAAGGATCATCGTAAGAGGGATTATCAGTAGTATCAGAGTGGTGGTAGACCCCAGATATATAGTGCTCAGGAGGTGCATACAGTTGGTGATGTTGGTCATAGTATTCCTCAGATCTATGAAATTGTGCACAAAAGGTAGGCAGATCATCAGGCATCGATCATTGCGATGGACTGTAAGATTTGTGATCAAGTTGTTTCTATTTTGATTGATCCTAGATATAACTATAGTTATATTGATCCTGACCTAGTGAATAAGTGTTCTTTGACAAAATAAGTGCATTTAGAATCTTGGTTGGTAAATTTGGCTACAAGTATGAAGAAGAGAGTTCACCATTGGGTAAGAGCTTGTGCATTTGAGCTAAATGGCATGCCTACAACAACCAATTTGAATGTATTTCCATTGGGGTCATATAGTATTATTTTGGGTATGTTTTTGTTATACTTTCATAGAACCAAAGTGGATTTATTGAAAAGGCCAATGAGTGTGTGGATGATAGCATGGAAAGAGGAATTTGCAGGGAAATAGGAAGCCTACATCATTGAGGATGGTTACTGCTATGCAGGCTAAGCGTAGTTGTAGAAAAGGTTGTCTGATGTTTGCAATGCACATTTCTATTGACAAGGGTAAGGAGGTTGAGGATGTCAATATGTTAAGCACGTACCCATTTTTGAAGCAGTTTTAGGATGTATTTTATAAGGAAATTATAGAATTTCCACCTCATAGGGAGGTAGAATTTTCTATTGGTTTGGTACCAAGGGCAGCTTCAACATCAAAAGCACCTTACAAGATGAGCACACCCGAGTTGGTAGAGCTGAAGTTGCAGCTAAAGGATATGATTAACAAGGGATACATTAGGCCGAGTGTATCACCTTGTAGTGCACCAATGTTGTTTTTGAAGAAGAAATATGGTACTCTTAGATTGTGCATTGAGTACAGGCAGTTGAAAAAAGTAACGATCAAGAACATGTACTCATTTCTAAGGATTGGTGATTTGTTCGATCAGTTGAAGGGAGTATCAGTTTTCTCTAAGACTGAATTGAAATCGGGATATCATCAAGTATTCATCAAGGAAGAGGATATCTTCAACATTATGTTTAGGACAAGGTATGGGCATTATGAGTTTGTTTTTGTTCAATTCGGTTTAACTAATGCTCCAACTAAATTTATGTGTTTCATTAATAGCATGTTGTGTCCTTATCTGGATGAATTTGTTATTGTATTCGTTGATCACATAATGGTATATTCTAAGAATGAGGAAGAAGATGATGAGAATTTAACAACAGTCTTGAGATTTCGAAGAGACCATCAGTTAAATGATAAACTTAGCAAGTGTATCATATTTCAGACTAAGGCACATTACTTAGCGTATGTTGTCTCCAAGGATGGCATAGCACTAGATCCTGAAAAGATAAGGGTGATTATTGAGTGGGCAACTCCTAAAAATGTGGATGAAGTGAGATTATTCATGGGATTGGAAGGTTCCTAGAGGAGGTTCATCATGAACATCTCATGCATTGCATATCCTATGACATCATTGTAGAGGAAATGTAAGAAGTTTGAATGGACAAAAGAATGTGAGGCTAGTTTTGAGTATCCTAAGGAATTGTTGACACATGAACCAGTGCTAAATATTATGGATCCGTACAAGGGGTTTGTAGTCTATATAGATGCTTGCAAGAGAGGAATTGGAGGAGTTCTCATTTAAGAAGGACAAGTGGTGTAATATGAGTCACGAAAACTGAATGATCACAAGAAGAACTAGCCAATGCATGATCTTGAGCTAGCAACAATTATACATGCATTGAAGATGTGGAGACACTATCTTCTAGGCAAGAGGATTACATTGATGAGTGATCACAGTGGGTTGAGGTATTTGTTTGATCAGTTGAATCTAAATGCCAAGAAAGCTAGATGGTTGGCTACCCTTAGTGAGTTTGACTTTGACATTAGATACATCTAAGGGAAGGAGAATGAGGTTGTAGATTCTCTTAGCAGGACGGTATGAGTTGTTATGGGATAGAGTTACAAGATAGGATCTTGCAAGTAAGACACTAGGATAAAAAATAAATGGATATTATACATAAGCCACAACAAAGCACAGGTACAGGTGGAGGTATAGGTACAGGTATAGGTACAAGTATAATTGGTCAGGATGCAGATTATCATCTGACTACAGATGGGTTAGTGAGGTTTTGAGATATGATTTATGTGTCGAAATGCAGTGATCTCAAGAATCTTATCCTCAGGGAGTTTCACATCGAGCCATACTCTAGTCATCCAGGATATCGAAAGACGTTGACAATGGTGAAGAAGTTCTACTATTGGCCGAATCTGAAGAAGGAAGTGGTAGAGTTTGTGGCTAGATGCTTAGATTGTAAGCAAGTCAAGGCAGAATGTAAGAATCCACGTGGTTTACTACAACATATAGCGATTATGGAATGGAAATTGGAGGTAATTTCCATGGATTTCAATATAGTTCTTCCAAGGATAGTGAGGCAGCATGATTGTATTATTCTCATGGTTGACAAGTTGAGCAATGTATCTCACTTCATTCTAGTAAAGACTACATATTGAACAAGTAAGGTAGCACAGGTATTCATGAGAGAGATAGTGAGACTGCATGGTGTTCCAATGAATATTGTGTCAGAAAGGGATGCAAAGTTCACTTCCAAGTTTTTGAAGGAGCTATTTGTAGGCTTGGGTACAGAGTTGGCCTTCAGTATAGCTTATCATCTAAAGACAGATGGAAATATGGAGAGGGTCAGTAGGATCTTGGAGGATATGTTGAGGATGTATGTGATGCACTAGAACAGGAAATGGGAGGAGTATCTTCCATTGGTTGAGTTTGCATACAACAATGGTTATCGGGAGTCACTGAGGATGATTCCTTTCGAGGCATTGTATGGGCAGAGTTGTAACACTCGCATCAACTGGAGTGATTGAGCGAGAAACGTACTTATTGGCTAGATATATTGGTAGACATGGAGTAGAAAATGTAGGTTATAAAGAAGAATATAAATGTATCACAAAATAGATAGAAGAGTTATGTGGATTGGCACAGGGTGTTCAAGGAGTTTCAAGTTGTGGAGCATGTGTTTTGTGTATCAAGCCTAAGAAAATCTCTTTGAGGATTGGTTCATGTTCCAAGTTGACACCATAGTATTGCAGGCCTTTTGAGATCCTTGGGAGGATTGGATCGGTGGCCTATCGATTTGAATTTCATCCAAAAGTGAATGCCCATGATGTTTTCCATATTTCATTACTTAAGAAGTATATAAGGATGTTGATCATGTTATTGATTAGTCTGTATTGCAGATGGAGAAAGAAGGAGAGTTCCAGACGGAGCCTTAGTGCATATTGTAGTGCAAAACATCTCATGCTCAGAGACAGATCCATAGAGAAAGTTAAAGTGTAGTCGAAGCACTTTGGACCTAAAGAAGCTAAATGGGAGGTGGTGCATTAGATGCAGGCCCAATATCCTTCATTGTTTCCTGGTTGAGGCAAAGGAGTTTTGGTTTGATGTTGGTATATGTTTGGCATATGTTTTGTTGACGTTTTGGTATATATATGTATATGTATATGTATATGGATGTAAATATATCCTTGAGCTAGGTTATAAATCTCCAATAAATAGGATGGGTGTCATGTTATTATGGTTTTTACCTTCTCATGTTATCATGGTGCTTTTCTTTTGAGCAACTCCATCATTGTAAATACTACAACGAGCTAAGTCATAAAGAGCCATGGGTATTATGTTTTATTTTCAGTGGTTTTGTTGAGGTCATGGTGTGGATTAACACCAAGGATGCTGTTCCCCAAGGGGGAGGGTTCTCTAACAACCCTGGTGAAAATTTCATGTAATAAAAGTTAGTAAAGGAATAATAAGACCAAGGTTAAGGGACACTTATTCCAAGTTGAATGTCGGGAAAAGATATCCTGGTGGGCGTCACTGGATGTGTGTTTTGGCTAAGGAAAATTGGCAAAGGCATGAAAAGGAAAAAAGGCATTTTTGGCGCATTTATTTATGAAAATAAAGGAAATTAGGAGAAAACTAAGGTGAAAGGTCACAAGTTGCATGTGAGGAAGAAAATGAAGTAAAATAATGGAAAATGAAGAAAATAGAGGCCTCATTAATAAAAAAGGCTTTTAAGGATCAGTTGTTAACCTTTTGTCAGTTCAAGTTTCGAGCTCTCTCATTATTCTCTCTCTCACACACTCTTGGTCACTTAGTTTTTTCTTTAAGCACTCTAGATTTGGATTAAGGAAGAAAAAACAAGGAAAGGAAAGGAAAGGAAAGGAAAGCAAGGATCAAGGAAGGAAAAGAAGTATAAAGTAGCTTCAACAATAATACTTGCAGGTAACCTTTTGCATGTTTGATTTCCTAGTTGGTTTGGACATGCATGGCCTTGCATGTTAGTGTATGATTCTCTTGATATCAATGGCATGGTTTTGTTGAGTTATGATAGTGGTTTTCAGCCTAGCCTTTCCCTTTTCTAGATGCCATGGTATGCTGGGATGCTTATCTCAGTATTGGGCTTTGGTTTGCCAGATGGATTTCAGAATCGAGGGCAGAGGTCGTCTCAAGTTTCATTGCCAATGGCCTAGGAATCCCTTGACTGATTTTGGCGAGATATATGGTAAAGCTTGAGGGACAAGTCTCAATTTAAGGCCTAGTGATCGAGGGTTTGGATTGTGGTAAATCCTGAGAAAATAGTCTCGGTTTAGGGCCTAGTGATCTGGATTGGATTTTTGTAAATCTAGAGAGGCAAGGAGAAAAAAATATCCTCAAGGATTGTGATGGATTATGGATGGCATTTCAAGTTCAATTTGGTTGCGATTGGAGCACTGATTTTGGTGTGATCACATTTTGGCGAGGGTAGAGGTGGTTTAACATATAGATTCCCTTGGTTGTTCTATGAGATCCCACATTCATGCTTGGAATATAGAATGGGGGTGACTGGCTGAAAGAGACATTTAGTTCAGTCATGTCTATGGTTGGGTGGTATGTGGAAGTCCCAAACCTGGTAGAATTACCTATGGTTAATAAAAGCTAAGTTCTCTTAATTTTTCATTGATTTATATGTAGAATTAATTGTTGTCATATCTCTAATATTTATATGGTTTTATGTTGGTTATAAGCATGGTTATATGACTAGTTCATGTCATGGTTATTTCATGTATTTACTTGTTATTTTTAAATGGCTGGATGAAAAACCTAATTGATGATATAGCAGTTCAATGGAGAAGGTGGTGATCCTTCTCATTAAGTTTAATAAGTTCTTTCAGACATTCATGCTTTATCTTGTATCGTAGACCTGTAGTTTTCATTGATGCCAATTGTTTGACAGGATGTCAGTCCTCGTTGGGGATGCTCAGGCCTAGTCCTCAGGTTGATTTTTTATTTTGTTTATATTGTCATCATGTCTTTGATGGATTCTAAAGGTTATAACAAGTCCTGGCTAGAGATCGAGATTCTAGGCTAGAAAAGTGGCTCAAATATTTGGGACGTTGGCATAGGTCTACTAAAAAGAGTCTAGGGATGCTAGCACATAGGCCTCTGAGAGAGACTTTGGCTTCTTGATGATGTCATGCCTATAACATGAGAGCGGCTAGGGGTTAAAAGGCTTAAAACATTAGTGGGAGTTAGGGACAAGATATCTGAGTCATTGACACGTCTCCTGAAGATGTGTTGTTGATGTAGATGGGTTTTCTTAAGGTGTTTCGTTGATTCCATTTCCTTAAGGTCACCAAGGAGGTTGAATCCCTTATAATAGCCTCTCATGTCGCATGTTTACCTAGGTTGGTTGGTTGCTTGGTTGGACATGTGAGGACGGGGTGTTACAAACCTTACCATATGGGGGGGTGGGGGGTCATGACTACGGTCTGAGAGTTCTTTGTTAATTTTCATTGATACCCAACTCTCTTTCTTGGCTCCCTCCACTCCTCAACCTTTCATAACCTGTGCGACATATTCCACCCCCAAGGTCTAAGACCTTGAGGTATCGAGATGACATCACGTCAACATCACAATGAGATCATGTCATCATGATGACATGTTTGTGTCCCTAGCCTTATGTTTCCCCCCTTCCTCGGCCTTGTTACAAAGTGTTCACACTAGGGAAATATGGGAATTATATAATAAATACATATATGTGTGTATCAATGGGGAACATGCATGATACATAGCAAATTCGTCCTAAGCGTATTTACAAAAATATACATAAATGTATCGAGAGGGGACACCCTTGATACTTAGAAGGATTTAGGGGTGATTATCCCTCCCAAGATTATGCACAGACACACACACACACACTTATCTACATTTTTGGACACCTAATCTGCTAAGAGTTATGTTGCGGAATTCGAGCAGTCATTGGAGTCCAAGAGACCTTGGAAGATGAATTCAATGGTCATGTAAAATGTAGAAATCTGTATCATTATGAGTAATAAATGTAATTAATACTTATTTTCTCATATCTTATGTCCATTACCTATATGTGTTTAACATGGTATTAGAGCGGATGGTCTCCTTCCTTGCTCTAATTTGAGTCACGATTTTGTTGTGGCCTTCCTTTGTGTGTTTATTGACAGACCTGGGTGTTGTCCAGACCCTTCCAAACCTCTGTCAGTTAGTGCATAAAACCTAAATTTTTCTCTCTTCTCCTGCTAAATCCTGGTGTTGGGAGAAGGATCCCCCAAGGGAAATTTTGGGGCTAAAACCCCATGATTGAGTCAAATTTTGTAATGAAATTGTAAATTCTCCACATTTTTTGGTCGTGGAGCATGAAGGTGTCATGTTTCATAAAGGGTAGTCCAACCTTAGTTTTGTAAAGTAAGGTCATCTTTAAGAGATCTACCCATGGTCGACGGACCATGGGATTGTATAAAAAGAGCTAAACTCTAAGTAGTTAGAGACACACAATGTAAGAGAGTTGTAGCTCTGAAGTAAGAACTCTAAGTCTTGGGTTGTAGAATAGGTAAAGGCTGTACAGCTCAGTTTGTAGAGGCCTACGGTAGAAGTCCACAACTGAGTGCGCGGACCCCTATAGCTGTGTGTGCAGGGTGGATAGAGTTTGTAAACACTTGGAAGATATTAATAAAGAGAAATATTCATCAATTCTTGTGGCTTTGTTCTGTTGATGCATCTTGATATGTTATGTATGAATTTTATTTATTATTCTTAGGTGATGCACGAATGAATTCCATTACATTGAATAATTGAACACATTTACGAATATCTATTTATGTGCTGTTAACTATAATTTTTTGATAAGATAAGAACTTTAATTAGATTAATAGGGGAAACTGCATGGCACACTGCCATAGCAGTGCAAAAGTACCTAATAAGTAGGCTATGGATGCGTGAAGGCCCATCATACCCTTTTGTGGAGGTATTGAAGAATAGAATAAAGGGCTCGTCTTGTAAACCCTAGAGCAAAGTGACTTGTGCGAAGGACGATCATACCCTTTCACGAAGGTATTGAAGGACAGAATAAAGGGTAGGGATAGAAGGAATCAAATGACATCACAACCATCCCAGGGTGTGGAAACTTGGTTCTAGCATCCCCCCATACTACTTCGAGTGAGACTTTAGTCCGTGCTTCACGGGCTAATGCCGAAAGGGCCATTAGTGTAGGGATTTGTCTGGATAATTAACGTTGAACCTAGGTTAGGCCCTCCAAGCCAACAAATGGTTCCGTTGCCAGGACCAGAATCAAAATAAGAGATGTGTGATGTCATATCACTGGAATCCAACTAAGAAGGAGATTGGAGACAGGGTCGATAGGAAGGTCCATGAACTCGCGACGCCGGAGAACAGAAACCCACAACAAATAAAGGACTAGTGGTTGGACATATACCTATACACAGAGATCCACAAAATATTTTTCTGCTCCTTTCCGGTTGAGCTATATGATTGGACCATGAAGCTAACAAATACTCAAGGAAGGTGGAAACTTGATGGTCCTATTGTTTGGATCCCAAATCTAGTACATAAATTGGAAGCATCTGAGGACAAGATCACCCGTGTTGTCGATCATTGGCTCGATCGTGTCATAGGAGGGTATGTGACATAGTTCGTGGTCGTCACCTTAGTAAACTACAATGAGGCC
The DNA here is from genome assembly GCA_000404065.3 of Pinus taeda. Classification (NCBI taxonomy): domain Eukaryota; kingdom Viridiplantae; phylum Streptophyta; class Pinopsida; order Pinales; family Pinaceae; genus Pinus; species Pinus taeda. The sequence goes on from APFE030222150.1 coordinate 64,193, forward strand.
AAGCGACACTTTTTCAAAGGACTGTGAGGTAAGTACGTGAAATATTTGAATACCTGGATTAAAATGCAATTGTGTGAAAAATGTGTTATGCAGCTACGTTGGTGTTCGGAACTACACGAAGAAGAAACACTTACAGGAACAAAGGAAAAAAGGGTTAGGGGTATAGTCCATTGATATCACCTCAGCGAGGTGATGAGGAAGGGATAGCAAAGGTTTCTCTGTGAAGTGTTGTTCAGTTAATAAGATAAGGATTCTCGCAAATACCACCTCCACCCACACTACCACCGACTTCACCACCATCACCTGTGACTTCAGTGCACCACCTTCACTGCAGTTCAATATGGAAAATTCAGTGACTCTGCCTTTGTTCAAAGTCTTGGGAAGTGAGGACCCAAAACAATTCTAGTTCGTTGTGAAAGTTGTATGGGAAGCTCAAGGTGTTATAGATGACCATATAAAGAAGGTGGCATTGGTTAGTGCTTTAAAAGATCGCGCACTAACCTAGTATATCAAGTACTCTAATAGCAACCCGAATGCTAGAGTGGCACACATCCAAATAGTGTTAAATAGAGACTTCAGTAGGCCTAAATCTGAGGCAAAGTTGATTTTTGGATTCAAATAAATCGTGATGCAACCAGGCGAGATGCCTTGGGAACAAGATCAAAGGTCGAAGTGTACAATCCAAAAATCCAACATGAATTTGACAGATCGAAAACATCATGAGTGGTTTGTGGCTTCATCACTACCACACTTAAGGGTCGCGTTATCGCAAAAGAAGATAACCACTCAGGTGGAGGCCTTGGATATTTCCATGAGACTACATGAAAATTTGATGTAAGATCCAAACCTCGGGGTTCAGCAGATCCATCCGCAGCTGAAGAACATATGCCTTGAGATGCAAAGTCTAAAGTAGGATAGGATAGTTTGACTAGAGGTGCACGAGGAGGTATGGTGCTTGAAATGCAAGAGTGAGGGGCATCACAAGTACCATTGCCCAGTCTTCACGAACTATATTGCAGGAGGACAACCGATGCCTTTAAGGCTAGAAGCTCAAGTAGGACCTAGTGCAAGGCCTGCATTATAGTACGCCATTGGTTAGGTAGTAGGAAAAAATGCCACATATAACTGTCATTTGCTGTAGAGGATACAGACACCACAATAACTGTTCTGCTACTTTTTTAGGTCAGTAGGGCATGATGAGTGTAATTGCAGGATTCTGAATTGATGATGGATAGAACTTTTTCCTATAGGGTTCAAGCAAAAACGCGGCCACTTGACCAGAGCACAGGGATGGCACAGACATGATTACAGGGGCATGGATGAGGCCAAGGTGGAGGAGGACCTGGTAGAGGTCGAGGAAAGTTGATCTGCTACAATTGTGGAGGACCAAGGCACTATGCCCGCGATTTCACTAACCCAACATGTTCGTCGTGCAAGTATTGGACATTGTTTGATTAAAAAATAGAATATTGTCCTACAATGATAGCTAGGATATGTGAAAAAGGGGCAATACCCTCTCCGCTAACTCAAAAACTATATATGATGAGATTTGAGCCATGTGAAGAGGATACGAATGTAAATATAGTGCTCAGAAGTGGAATCACAATAGGAGATGAAAAACAGAAATAGCTAGAAGATGCTACATGGGTTCGAAAATCTCCGGTGAAGGAGGCCGAGTTTGATTTGGAGTGTGCACGAGAAACCTTCATGGAAGCTAAGAAGAGCTTCGCTGAGCCCTCCACCTAAGGAAGCAAGGATAAACCTGAGCATGAGATGGACCCCTCTATTCTCACAACTTTCTTGGACACCTGTATGAAGTTACTACGCGATAGTAAGGCTATGAAATGGTTACAAGAGCTCCTCAATAGATGCACTAGAACTGCGCGAGGTGAGCTACACGTAGTATGAAAGATTGGAAAGCATAAAACAAGAACGAGATGAGAGATGAGATTGATCGCGCACATAGGAGAGTATGAAATGGATCCGGTTATTTTAGACCTAGGGTTGGATGTCAATGTCCTACCAAAGCATACTTGGGAATGAATGGGGAGACCCACACTGCAGTGGTGTCCAATTCAGCTAAGGATGGCTAGTTAGTAGGAGATCATCCCCATGGGGTGGCTGCAGGGGCTGACTATGGATATTGAAGGTGCAAGTGCGCTGGATGAGTTTGAAGTAATAGAGATAGTGGATGACAACAATCCCTCTCCTGCACTCTTGGAAATTGACTGGGCTACTGATATGAACGAGGTAATCAATCTAAAGAAGCAGAAGATGATCTTTGAGAAGAAATCGCTATGCATAATAGCACCCTTAGATCCTGCTGAGGGATCACGCTATATTGAACTAGTCTGCGATTACGAGAGCAATGAAAATTTGGATTGTATCTATAACATAACAACACGTGATCAAGATTGGGTGAATTACACCATATATGGGAAGATCACCTAGGATTGTGAGAGTTCCTACACTTTGGACTCTGATGGAGAGTTATAACGCTAGCAGAATCGATTACATCAAGTGATTATGCTGAATTACAACATGATGTCCCGATCACTACGCTGTGTGTCCTTAGAGGTATGAAATTTGCCTACTTATGATGGTCTGAATGAGGTAGATATCTTTTTGGATGCATTTGAAAGGGAGTTACTAGAAAAGTAGCACTTCCAAGCGTTAGACTAGGCACTGCACGCTACGCCCACAAGTTGGTGGGGTACGCATAAAGGAAGCTTTGATGATTGGCGCAAATGTAAGAGGACGATGAGGACATGATTTGGGAAGCCTAAGATGAGAATGATAGACAATTATGATGGGCAGGATGATCCACATGCGCATTTGGCCAAATGGGCCCAGGCTTATCGAGAAAAGCCCCAACCTGAATGGGTGCACTTGTTCTGTCACACTTTAGATGTTGTCCCAATCAATTGGTACATAGAAATAGAGCTCCGCCATGGTATAGTTGAATGGGATATTCTGCGCGAGGGATTCATGATGACATTCAGTTTTGAAGATGGGATTGACTGTATTGATAAGGTGCTATAAGAAGTGAAAGTAGCAATCTTTAGGATACCATAGGATCCTTTAGACTTGATTCAGGCTAAGTGGGCTACTCAGTTAAGTCACGTGCTAGAATGATATAACATGACTACAGAAGGAGAATATGAGGATCCACAGAAGATTAACATTCCAGAAACAGAAGGTCACCACGAGGTTGAAGGACCACAGATTAAGAATCTTGATATAACCGCGCCATTGAAAACGAAACAAGTAAACATTGGTGTAAAGACAGAATCCAAATTTGCAAAGATTGGGGACTATTGGGAGGATGCAATGGTGGATAAGGTCGGTGAATTCCTCCACAAATACCAGGATTTATTCCTTACCAAGTTTATCGATCTAAAGGGGATAATCGGGGACCTAGGTATGATGAATATTACATTCAAGCCTGATGCAAAGTCGATTAAGAAAAGGCCTTATTGTCTCAATCCAAAATATAAGGAGAAGGTCCACTTAGAGCTAGGCAAGATGCTTGCAGCAAGCATTATTGAGCCTTTTGAGGAATCTGACTGGGTAAGCCCAATGGTGGTACAGAAAAAGAAGCAGTAGGATGAAATAAGGATATGCGTGGATCTTAAGAAGCTGAATGATGCTTGTGTACATGATCCTTTCCTGACTCCGTTCACTGATGCAGTGTTGGAAAATGTAGGTGGCCAAGAAGCATATTCCTTCACTGATGGGTTCTCTAGGTACCACCAAATCAAAATCACACCAGAGGATAAGAGTAATACAACCTTCGCGAATGAGTGGGGTTGCTTTCAGTACACTATAATGTCATTTGTATTGAAGAATGCACCTAAGATATTCTCGTGTATAGTTGTGGCTTCGTTCAAGGAATTTATTCATAACCTCCTGGAGGTAGATCATTGGACCGTGTTCGGGCTGGTAAAATTCCATGTAACAAGCTTGTGCCTAATGCTAGATACTTGTAGAAGATACTAGATCACACTCAATGTAAAGAAGTGTTTGTTTTGTGTTCCTTTTGGGAACCTGTTGGGCATGTGGTTTGCAAACTGGGATTGATGGTAGATCTGGCAAAGATAGTGATGATATTGAACTTGGAAGCATGGAAGAGTGTAAAGCAGCTGGGCCTAGATCATCATGCCTATGGAGAAATTGTTGAAGAAGGATGTCACATTCTACTAGAATGATGGCTGTAAGAAGAGCTTGGATGTATTGAAAGAAAATATGGTCACCGTGCTGATTCTAGTCTTCCCGGATTGGAAGGAGTTTCATGTACATGTCGACGCGTCATGTGTAGCACTGGGAGAAATACTAACATAGGCTGGAGGAAAAGGCTTAGACCATCCTATCGTGTTCACGAGACGAATATTATCCAAAGTGGAAAAGAACTATTCCATCACCGAACGCGAAGGGTTAGCTATGGTGTATGTGCTCAAGAAGTTTAGGAATTATCTGCTGGCAGGCCATTTTAAGATGTATACGGATCACTCTGCACTGAATTACCTAGTCAACAAGCCCAAGTTGGGGGGTAGAATCTACAGGTGGCTCTTATTGTTCCAAGAGTATGATTTTTAAGTTATTGTAAAGCCTATATGACTAAATGTGGAACCAGACCATCTGTTGTGCATCGAAATGGGGGAGGAACCCATTAACTTGGAAGAGGGATTTCCTGATGCGCAACTATTTGCAGTGCGCATTGTAGATGGTCATTTTGGGGATATAATACATTTCCTAATGATAGGTACTACACTAGAAGGATACACTGTCCGATAAAAGAAGGAATTAGTGGTGTGCATGACAGATTTCTTTGTCATTGTTACGCATTTGTACAAGATGGGGACTGATGAGATATTGTGATAGTATGTACCTGAGTTTGAAAGAAGCAAAATCCTCACAGACACTCATGGGGGCGTCGTGGCAGGACAGTATGCAGGAAGAGCAACTGCGCAAAATATTCTATGCACAGGGTTGTGGTGGCTAACCCTCCATCAGGACTCAAAAGTGCATTGCAAGTCATGTGATGTGTCATTGATTTGTAGGCCATCCCAAAGGGATGAGATGCCTTTGAATCCATAGATGACATTGAAACCCTTTGAGAAGTGGGAAATATATTTTGTGGGACCCATTCAGCCCCAAGGAAATATAGGAGCAAGGTACATTATCACCACAATGGAGTATTTGACTCATTGGGCAGAGGCATAGCCTATGAAGGATTGCATAGGTGCATCCACTGCAAAGTTTCTCCTTGAGCATGTATTGGTGCAATTTGGCTGCCCAAAGATCTTGATGAGTGATCATGGTACGCACTTCCTAAATGAGATGATCAGCACGCTAATGGAGGAATTTCTGGTATATCACCAGAATAGCATGCCTTATCACTCGCAGGCTAATGGGATGTTAGAGGCATTCAACAAGGTGCTTGAAAACGTGCTAACCAAGGTTTTCAATGCTCAAGGAAGTGGTTGGGACCTACGCATACCTACAGTACCATGGGCTTATCAAATGAAATGCAAGAAGTTGACTGGACAAACCCCCTTTAGGCTTGTCTATGGTGTTGAAGCAGTAATGCCCTAGAGGAGAGGCTCGCAGGTATGATAGATCGTAGAGCCCTAGAGGAGAGGCTCGCACAATTGGATGAGCTCGAGGAAGAATTTTTTTTGGTTTGATTTCACCAACATGTCCAAAACCAATGCAAAAAGGCATGGCATGATCCACGCATTAAGCTGCGCTCATTTAAGATAAATGACCTAGTTTTGCTATATGATAGTAAGTTTCATAAACTTCTAGGGAAATTCAGAATCCATTGGTTAGGTCCCTATGTCATTAAGGAAATTACTAATGGAGGAGTGGTATAGGTGGTCAAATTGAATGGAGAACCCTTCCCAGGAAAGGTGTATGGCAGTCACTAGAAGCCCAACATCAGCAGTCCGGCCATGTGACTAAATGAAGGTAGCATAGTCTTAGCTCTCTAGGTAGCTGAAAGGAGGCACGGGAATATAAACTATACTACTTGGGTTGAGAAGCTGCATGATTAGAAGATGGTGCGAAGCAAGGGAGTGTCATAGGGTCCACAACAACATGGAGGGCACTACGCTACCCAGGGAGAAATCACGCAGGTTGGCTGGAAAGTGACCATTAAAGTCACTGTTCATGATTTGACAATAGAAGTGAGGCCAAATGGAGCAGGGGAACCACATTTAAGACAAAATTTATGGCTCAAATCCTTAAAAATATGCACCAATCCGGCATTAATGAATTGAATTTGGGGGGAACGGTTGGATTTGAATTCAAAATGCTCTATAAATTAGAAGTGGTTGTCTAGCAAGAAACAGTTGACATTTTGAGTATTGTGTTGTTGAGCTCTTAGACACCTATGGACTGAGAATTCTTCGAGGCTTTCAAAGAAACTCCTGCATTTGAGAAATTGCCATAAACATCGTGAGCCCTATTAGAAAGTGTTATGTCAACACCCGCAAAAATTATGAATAACGAACAAGTAGTAGGGGAGTCGATAGAGGAAATGGAAATAGAGGCAGAGGTAGCTGCTCCAGAAGTGGCCGAAGTATTGGCAAAGGTCCCTAAATCGTTGAGAACACTGAGACTAAGGCCAACCCCAATGAAGGAGACCATGAAGGACACGAAGGGCAAGCAGACTGCCATACTGGTGTGCACATCACCAAGGATAAACCCACTAGAGCCCACTAAATAGGAGAAAGGCAAGGCTATGAACCTAGAACCAGAGGAGGAGGATACCGAAGACATCCCAATGGACGATGAGGATGTGGGAACGGAAGTGGAGGAGGTTGAAGCCCAAGGAGTGGAACTTATTATGCAGTTGTCAGAGTATGTCCCTTCATGCAAGCCTAACTCAAAGGTTTCAAAGGACATTGATGAGAGTAACACTCCCTTGCAAACTCCTCTGCTGCCGGACGAAATTATTTTCGACAGTCTATGCTTGGCATGAATGCCCTTATTGAAGCTTTAAGACTGGGACTTGGTGGACCACGAGAATTTCCCACACCTGGAAACCAAGCAGTTGATGCACCACATCATAGATATGAAAACGAGAATGACTACCTTGGAGCCATGGAGGTGGCTCAAGGGACTAGAAAAGGTAGGGTTTCTCAACTTGCTCTAGGTACGACACTATAACTGCACCCCGGTGATAGTTTTGGTTGTGCTTGGTGCATGATGGGTGTCTATGGCTGGAGGAGTCGATACTCATCACAGATAGGTTGATTCACTAAATAACGTGCCTGCCATATATAGGTGAGAATCCAGCCAAGCTCTTTGGTGGAAATGGTGGTGAGTAGGCTCTTGCAGAATCAATGAAGGAAAAATTTAAACTGGTGAAGAAACCATGTGGGTATGCTATCTCTAGCATCTGTGACCCCACTACAAAGGTATCCACACAAATCCTCACATGGAAGGTAATGAGGAAGTGTCACGTCAATGAGGTGTCAGTGCCTATTGTTTCGAAGGAGTCAAGTTCAATTGATCAGATTACCTTCACAAGGAGTTCCTAGCGAACTATCGTGAAGCACAAGAGCTCAGTAAGACATTCCACTACACGTGGCTCTTGCTATCGATAGTGCTAGTTGTATGGGAGCTACTAGAGGACAGCCAGTTCCCTTTGGTCACACCAGACCTCCTTGAAGTAGAAAAGTATTCTTTTCTATGGGCGACCAAAGACACGTAGTGATTCTGGGACAGCAAGATCTTTTGGATCTTGATGGAGATGAATGTGAGTATGGCCATCAATCGAAAGCCATCATTATCACCCATGGTGTTTGCCAACTTGTAGGGCTAGGTTGAGTTTAAATTTGATTTCCATCGAATATCCATCAGGGCATGGAAGGACCCTATGCAGAAGTGGTATGAATTTTCGTATCTGGCCACGGATGATGCCATTGATGCAGTTCTTGACCAATGGCCAGCGGAGTGGTGGACTACCACAGACTTGGCAGTTGGTGGGAGCGAGTCCACCGTGCAAAAGAAGAAGGAGGAGGCCAAGCTGAAGATGGCACATCTGGTCGAGAAAAGGAAAAAGGAGGCCACTGATAAGGCCCAAGTGGAACAAGAAAGAAAGTAGATGGGTGGAACATAGCATGACTCTGACAAAGGCACGTGGTCGCCTTTGCCTAAGATAGAAGAGGAAGAAATATAACAACACGGTGTGGACCCTTGGGAGAATTCTTCCCGCATTAAGAACCCAAGAGAGCTAGATAAGGGAGGGTCCAGGAAGAAAATGAAGGTGGCTAAGACCTCGCTGGACCCTATCACATTGATAGAAGGCGACTTACATGATATCTATGACATAGTCAGGGATGTCACTATGGACGCCCTACAACAATTTGAACAACAACAATAAATCATCTTAGGGCCTATCCAGACCAAGTTGTAGGAGTTACAAGCCCATACGTCGCAAGCTGGTATGGTGTCTACCAGTTTGGCTATCAGCACTTCAGAGGCTTCCAATATGCTACACATGAAGGCTTCCAGTGTGATAGTGCATTCGGATGGAGCACTGACCACATGAAATGAGGATGAGAGGCCTACTGTCAGCACCTTGAAGGGATTTGGGTTGAACCTGGTAGTGCTTTTGCACGAAGCACTCCGCCTCTTACAAGATGGAGTAATTGCAGAACTAAGGGCCTGAGGGCACCGTGCCCTCCAGCTGATTAGAAAATAACATATCAATAATGAGCAGATGGCCCTACAGAGAAATTTTTCCATCGCCACTGAGACCAAGGTGACCAATCAGAGAAAGAGGATTATGTAGGTCATTGAGGAGGCATTCCGAATGGTCCCAAATTTGGCCATTCAGGAGGAGGAGCCTATCGAGGTATGCATCCACAAATTGGCCATAGGGGTGCGCAACACTCGGACTGAGATGGCGCAGGTTTAGTTGGAGTTTAGCCTACAAATTAATGAGCTATAGTTGAGGGCCCAATCTGCGACACTTCCTTAAGTAAAGGAAAAGTGGGTGACCACTGTCATAGAGGTAGTAGCAGTGGTGGAGAGTGTAGTAGCAGACTGCACGCAGTTGTTTGATCAGTCGTTTGAGGTCCTGACAAGCTTGCAGGAGGACCCTAATATACAAAGGCTAGAGATGGAAGCGCACAAGCTACAACAATACTATGATGAGGTTAAGGGCACAACGTGAACTATCACGTTGACATAGAGGCTAGCCAAGTTGTAGGAGGCCAAGCAGCTGAAGGAACAAGTCGATGCAACACTGCACAAGGAAGCAGTGCTGAAGGCGAGACCAAAGCCCTAGCTGGAGGAAGATTACACAATCACAAGAAATATTGAAGGCTTCTTGCGACTCTACAACTAATGCAACAAAAGCTTCAGGATGACAATGCAAGAGCAATGATCGAGTAGACAGTGGAAGACGCGAAGTAGGCGACAGCTCAGTGCATGACCGAGGTAGCGGTCATACAGGTCGAGTTGGATGGGCTTCGTGCAAAGATCTTCGTGCCTACCAAGTGACTCGAGGGTGAGTCATGATGGTTATGTTGGGGGCCTGTTGGGAGTGGGATCCCCCAAGGGCAGTTTTGGGGATAAAAACCCATGTTTGAGTCAAATTTTGTAATAAAATTGTAAAATATCAGCATTTTGTGGTCATGAAGCGCGAAAGTATCATGTGTCATAAAGGGTAGTTTGCCCTTAGTTTTCTAAAGTAAGGTCGGATATAAGAGATCTACCCATGGTTTGCGGACCATGGGATCGTATAAAAAGAGCTTAAGCTCTAAGTATTTAGAGACATAAAATTTAAGAGAGTTGTAGCTCTGAAGTAAGAAGTCTAATTCTTGGGTTGTAACATAGGTAGAGGCTCTACAACTAAGTGCCCAGAGACCTAGTGTAGAAGTCCGCAGCTGAGTGCGTGGACCCTTACAACTACGTGCGCAGGGCAGATAGAGTTTATAAACACTTGGAAGATATTAATAAAGAGAAATATTCAGAAATTCTTATGGCTTTGTTATGTTGATGCATATTGATATGTTATGTATGAATTTACTTTATTATGCTCATGTGATGCATGAATGAATGCAATTACATTGAATAATTGAATGCATTTACGAATATCTATTTACATGGTGTTAACTATAATTTTTTGATAAGATAAGAATGTCACTTAGATTAATAGGGGAATCTATAGGGAACGTTTCCATAGCAAGGAAAAAGTACTTGAGCAGCGGTCTAGGGATACGCAAAGGCTGATTGTACCCTTTCGCAAAGGTATTGAAGGACAGAATAAAGGGCTTATCTTGCAAGCCCTAGAGTAAAGTGACTTGCGCGAAGGAAAGGATAGAAGGAATCAAATGACATCAAAACCATCTTACAGTGCAGAAGCTTGGTTCCAACATTGCCCCATACTACTTCAGGTGAGACTTTTGTTCACGCTACACGGGTGGATGCCAAAATGGCTAGTAGTGTAGGGATATGTTTGGCTAATTAACGCTAAACTTGGCTCAGGTCCCCTCAAGCCAACACATGGTATGTATATTGGGTTTCTTTGTGCATTGGTTGGAGATTGATGTTTATATGCTAAGTTCTATTAGCATTGATTCGTTGTGTGTTACTCTGCATTGAATTTCAGGAAGTTATGTGCTAGCCATTGCTACATTATCAAGCGGTAATTTCTCTACTAGTCTCACATGTAAGAGTTGTTGTTACTTTGCTTAACATTCTCTCAACCAATTCTCCATTTATGTCTACCAAGAAAACCTACATTATGGTTGACACCATAATCATCATATCTATCAATGCACCTGAATGAATATATTCTTGGAAATAATTCATGTCATTGTTCGATGCATGGTCAAATTTCGATTCTCCTGAGGAATACAAAGGCTTGTGTCGATTGCAATAATTCTTATTCTCATAGCCTATGTCCTCATGTACCATTCAAAGCATTTTTTCCCTTGTGTACTCTCTACTAGATGGTATCGAATCATTTGGAAATGGATCCACATTCTGTAAGAGAGCAATTATAGAGTTCCACATTGTGGCAATTATGTATTGAAGACATCATATCCTTATCTAAATCCTTACATTTAGGGGAATTCTCCCAATTTTATTGCATTAGCTACTATGGTATGCAGAGATAACAATTCAATTCCATGAAGAACGTGTCTAGTGAGCAGTGATTGTGGCAACAAACACATGACAAGAAAAATGACATCATATAGTTTAGGAGGGGCAGTAAAACGTTCCTTGAGAGTGAAGACATTAACATTGGAATTTGTAAGGTTGTTTAGGAGGGGCAAGGCATTGTTTGTTTTATTTTTATCTCGTCCTCTTCTTATAATTATTATATAATTATTGAATTCTTGGTGGAATTCCTATTCCAAGGTATCATAGCTTGAATATAATGTTGCCATGTATTAATGGAGCATTGAATATATTTCTCCCTGCACTCATTTCTATGAGAGGGATTGTGAGATATGGGTAGTTGAACCTCCATCCAATATCATTAAACAATAGGATAAGTTGAACTCCATGTGTTGGTATTAGTGCATAGTTCCCTACCCTGAAACTAGTCAACAGAGAAATGATTCCCTCTCTTATAGATGGTCTTCATAGATCTTGTGTAAATTACTATAACTACCACTTGATAATTTGATACTGAAGTAGTTGGACGATGAGCCTCAATATCATAGAAGTGTGAGGCTGAAGATAAGGCTATTGAAACAAAGTAGTGGAAACACTTATAAAAGTGTGAGCAAAAGGGTTTCTAGCAATATTTATGTATGTGTGTGTGTGTCTATGTATGTTTATTTATAGGAATTATTACTTTTTAATTTAATATAGTGACACATGCCATTCACAACAAAATCCATTTATATAATACAATGCATTCATCATAGGTTTAACCAGACACCATAGCCATGAATAGGAATACACTCCTTGTGACAATATATGTATTTTAGTAACAACAATAAGCATACACATTGCATTGAATTACACAAGAATATGAATAAGAAACTTAGCTTGCATGTTAGTGACTAGAATCTGAGGCCGAGAATTTGACTCTTCACCTAATCTTATATTGACTACATTGTGATATTTCTTGCAATCAATCACCTTGATCTAGGGTTAGTTCTTAAGGAGGAGTACTCAAGGGAAATATTAACTAGAATAGTCAACTGCTACAAGGAATTCAAATACCACTATGTCTCCACCCTAAATAATGTCTTCCATTCTCACCCACATGCTTTATCCTTCCAGCCATAGTATAAATATTTTTTTGTCTAATAACTTTTCCCTCACTGCACAAGGCTGGTTTTTTCTCATTTTTCCATAGTGCTTCTCTTTTGATCAGTTGTTTGTGATATCTTCTCATGAATGCCTCCTCCACCCATGTTCTTCATGTCACATCCCTTATTCCATTTTTCTATGCAATCTTCAAATCCACCTTTTTACAAGCTCCTTCTAGCACTTTAATGCTCTTGTCTGTTATTTTTCAATGTCATCACTCATGCTTGTTGACATCTCCCCATGTAGTCCACGATAAAGGAATAGGAGTATGGGATTTTCCTCTATTGAAGAGTCCCATACTATTCCTCAAAACTGACCATTAATTTCTAGCAACTTCACTGAAAGAAAACTAGTTATCCATGGTTTTCATTAAATGAGAACTTTTCCCAATTTTCCAAGCAATATCCTTCTCAAAGGAATTGAACATGTGTCCCTTTATCATATAATTAGTTGTATTACATTTCCATGTTAATTTACATGAATTTAATTTCATGGTAAGGTTTGCAAGAAGGGTTACAAAAGGGTCTATCACAAACCATATCTCCTTAGAGTAACATTGTCATTGGTGTTCTATTCGTGAAACCAACATTGTAACAATGATATTTATAATTATAGTTCATTTATAATTGCATTCAAATTGACAGTTGCTTTCCTAGCAACTAAACGGGTGTAAATTTTAACACCCTTTCAAACCAACTATTTTCTTAGTTCCTTTATTGTTTCACCTTGTCCATATCAATAACTTTGTTTTTGGAGTGTCGTCCACCTCCAATATCCAATATTATTTTCCATTGTGCTCAATGCTCCTTCAGTGAATAGTTTCTACTCATTTATTTCTGGGACACATCCATTGTACCATTAATCTTGGTCAACATGCTCATGACTCTTTAGAACCAAAATTTATTTTTTGTCCTATCATCCCTTTCTCTATTTTCCTAATCCCTTAGGTTATCTAGTTCCTCTTACTTGCCATGGAAGAGTCCTCACAACCATGGAAATTTCCTACCTTAACACATTCATATCCATCATGGCATGTTTTATGGAAATCAATGAACACTATTGGTTCCAGTATCACTACACTGACCCTATTATTGAATTTATTTGCTCTAATATGCAACTGTGCAATCAAATTTATTTAATGTTGTTATTTTACAACCAACTTCACACACCCATGATGGGAAGTCCAATGATCTTCCTACATCATGGGTGTAAACCAATCACGAGACTCATCATAAAGAAATTGCAACAAATTTAAAACATGCCCCATTAAAATATTTATGATTGAGGTGAAGCTTGCAATTTTATTTCACTTCCTATCATACCAAAACCAAATTAGTCTATAAAATTTAATCATTGCAATCATAGCGTGATGCAAAACTAAAACATGGCCATAATTAGAAATTTTATTAAATTAAATAGCAATACTTATCTATGATTTTCTCTTTCTTATTTGATCCACACGTACTAAGTGATTTTCTGAGCCTAATTAGCACAGAACAATGCTCACACAACTTTACATAGTCATTTCCTCGTTGCATTTGAATTACACACATAGGATTGATTTCCAGACTAGGAATACACATAGTGGTGGATATTCTCCATGAAATATCTAATATTTGACTCCCACACACTACATCGATTTCCAAACTTGAAAAACACCTCATGTGTATATGCTCCACGTGATCTTCAAACTCTGACTCACATGCACTGGATCGGTTTCCAAACCTGAAGAACACCTAGTGCTGGATATTCTCCATGAAATATTTAATCTTTGGCTCATGTGAACTAGATTAGTTTCCAAGCCTAACAAGCACCTAGTGGTTTATATGCTCCAAATAAGCCCCCCGTCACACTTTCCTCCTAGCGAGTGTGGGAATTACCAATCCCAATTGTCTTTTGTTTACAAGAATATTATTTATCATCACATATCCCTGACCTAGGAAACCCATAATCCCAGGTGGTCTACCCATCCCAATATCTATTAGTAGTTAGCATGTCTATTGATTCCATAATAATATTTTCATGGTCATAATATAAGCATGGCACATGATATCATAAACAATAACGATCATCAACAAGAATTGACACTTTCTCAATAGATTTCTCACACATTTGGAAATCTCATTAGATAACTTCATTATGTTATCCCAAACATGGCATTCATATATGCATCAAATTTCTAAGTATAAACAATCATTATTTCAGAAGAATGATCCATAAAAATAACCTTTCAATCACAACGACATTTTCATACATTCATTTAATCCTCAACATATCCAGATGCTCACATATGTCAAATAAAATCAAGGTTAAGAAGACCTCTTGTGTTTATGTAAAACACACAAAATCAAAACAAGTGTTTCCAATTCAACCAAAGAAGTTATTCGCCAAATTCCATTATTTTTACCTTCTACCTTATTTCCATCATTAACAACATCAACTAATATTATTCCATTTTCAATACTTAAGAACTTATTATACTCAACATTTCTTTTCTCATGTTGTTCACACAGTCATTTTTCAGCCTGAATACATTTTCTTCACTCATGCCCGTTGTAACTATCAGGAAAGTCATTTGCAATGTAAGTTTCCACAATGACCTCTCTTTCCCATTTTTCTAATCATGTTCTAAATTTCTTAGACCACATTAATAAAATTGATGTGTCAATGTTTTAAGAAATGTTTCCCTTCTTCACACCATTATTCATGGTTGTCATATTATTGTTCATTTCCAACCCTCTATGAATTTCCTTTTATTCTCGTACCAAGAGTATAATCACAACATGTTAACACTAATACTTGTCATAATTTCATTAAGGAATTCATTAGGAAACCTCACAATGTTAAAGCATACTAAGTGAAATTTATGTTTTCAAATCATTCACACCATCATAATATTTCTTAAATATCAATGGTTTATCTTGTTATTGTGATGGTTCCAAACTGATTCTCATATTTTTACTTCATTTTCCCATTTCTCTCATATTAATGAGAAATAAAATACTTACCATACACAATTTTTAGTCAAGGAAACTCTCCCTTCCCATTCCATTCTCATGGTTGTCAGCTTAATGTCCAATTATTCATACAGACTTAGCGACCCTGCTTGGTTTTTTTGTCCTCCCTTCTGCCCTCCACTTCCCTTTATTTGACACACTAGGATTCATCCAAGTCTTTTATTTTTCTATTGGGTTTCACTCAGAATTTACTAGAGTTCCATTACTCCCCCTTTTCACACCCAATGATGATCAAGACCCAAAGCATAAAGAAGATAAGAATAAGAATAATGAGGGACAAAAATAAAATTTCATGACAACAACATAAAATCACAAACAAAATAGTATGTCCATGGTTAAATTCAATATTCAAGGAGATAAAAAATATAAGTTCAATCATCAAAAACATGAGACGTAAAATAAAACCAAAATCAACATAATCCCTATGAGCTATATCTTCATTTCATCCTTCACCATCATATGTAAACACATATGTGTACAAAAATTAAGTTGAGAACTTTCCAAAGCTTTTATGTCACTTAAAAATTTCAATGCCCCTCAAAATAATTCTTGGAGAGGATTTTCTATATATGTATGTATGTATGTGTGCATACAATAGATTGTGAGGGGATGCCCCCTCCTTTCCTCCAACCTGACCCACTGTTGGTTCATGCACTTGTGGCTCACATGAATCTTCCTACTTCTTCATTTATGGTATGTTGAGGTTGTCCTTTTCAAATGTTCCTCGCCACAAAACCAATATGAGATTGGATTTATTTCCCTTATAGCTTTACAAGGCCTCTTGCTAGCCTTTTAGCTAGGCTTCCCTCCTTCGAGGATAAACCCTACTGAAAAAGATCTTACATGCATTTTTGCAGCATTGAGTTCAAATTTTTGAACCCTTTCTACTTCTTAGCAAGCTTCTTAATTGATACATTGCAACTCTTTAGCTCAACCTTCAAGCTCTTGAAATTCCCTGCTCTTTCAAGGGAGTTTGCCCTTTCTTGTTCTATTTGGATTCCACTAACCATGTATTTTATTCTTGTTGCAGCTTAGTCTTATTATGTGTTGTCACACATCTACTTAGATGTTAGTTAAAATAAAATAAACAACTGAAGTTTTATCTCTCCATGTGAGTTCCAAGAATTTTAAATTTCAATTGTGCCAACGTTAGTAAGATGTCTCAAACCCGTAGCATAAATATATTCATGTGTGTGTGTGCGTGTAACAAAATTCTTCCAACATAACTAGTATAGGCTTTAGGAATCAACCCTTTTTCCAAAATTGTTCAAGTTTAAAATCATCCTCTTAACTAATATCAACGCCATTAGGTAAATTCGATCTCTTTCTGAAGACAATCAAAATTAATTAAAATCAACCTCTTTACCAAGGCTACCAACCATGACATCTACAATATTTACAGTTAGTTAAGAAATATAGCACAACAACATTTGTGATTTTTAAAATTCCACAATCTTAATATCATCACAATCATGCATACAATGCACAATTTAGAATTAGTACATGGCTAAAAATCATAATACCATGACCAACACCCACGTGCATAAGAAAGCAATCATGAGAAACAAAACACTTTGTAACAAAGTCATAAGATTGCATGCCTCCCATTCAATAGAGCTCTTTTACACACATACATACAGACCATGGAATTCCAAAATACCAATAAACATATAGACTCATATTTTAGAGGTTTTGGATTTATTCCTATTCAAAAATTCGGCAAGAAAGTCTCAATTTGACCTTTCCTTGGTCAAATTGGGAAATTTGAATTTCTACATCCGCAGACAACTTGGAGGCAGTTAATTTAGGTGACATGGCTCTTACCACTCATTTAGCTTAGTAAATTCTATTTAGAGGGCTTATAGTTTAGTTAATCATGTTTGATTGCTAATTTTTAGTAATCAACATCAGTTGTGTCAAGTTGTTTTCAATTAAACTAGTTCCAATTATTGATAGAACTAGTGAAGTTCAGTTGTGTTGTGGGACAATAGTATAGCTCAATGATCACCCATTTAATTGATCAATCTACCTAAAACATCTAGTGCTTGTAGAGAACTCAAGTTCCCCAACTGTGGTGGCTATTCCAAGGTACTGTGACATCAATTGTAGACATGTCTTGAGTGTACAAGTGTTGCATGTAGTCAGATGATCAACCTTGTGAATTTCACAATCAATTTGAGGAAAATTACTAAATAATAGGGGCATAATTCCTTAAGATTTGCGCAAGGCAATAGGGGATCAAGTTAAGGAATAATTTGACTAAGTCTAGGTCAGAGCTTCTCATCGAGTAGAGAGATAGGTTATTCATTAGCATGTTGAGCTCAAAGCAAGCTAGCAATTGTAATACATTCTCTAATCATTAGGTCAATGCAATTGGTATTAAGGGGTTTTAGTAGTTTATTTCTGTTGGGTCCCCATAATACTAGTGATTACCCCATTACTATTGTAGTTGTACCCCTTATTAATATTGTTGTACCATATTGTTACTATTGTGCCCCATAGAAGCCCACTATTATTATTATTGAGCGCTTACATTATTATTGTTATGTAGGCTCTGATTATGTTATGACCCCTTAGACTCCTATATATAGAAAGGAGGTCTTTTCATTTGAATCATCCAAGAATTGTTCATTTATGTAATGTAAAGAAGGTTTGCCCCTCGAAGCTAATTCTAAGCATTGATCTATCTTTCTATCTTTTCTTGAGCTGGTTTCATAACATTTGGTATTAGAGCTTTGGATTCTAGGGTTTCGCTGCTCCAAACAGGTCATTGTGGAATTTTCGCTATAACGTTGTTTCTGTGACATTTCAGAAGTTGAAAAAAAAAATATTTGAGAAGGCATCACGATCAATATTGGGTCCGAATTTCAGAGCATTTGGCGCTATAATTACGGAGATATGATCTGAGGAAGTTGGTCTTGTGGCAGACTCCTAAATTACATTCCAAACAGGTGACCTGGGGAAACTCATCATAACATTTTCTCTGAGCATTTGATTGAAATTTCGTAAAAAGGTGTAGAAAGAGGACGAACTATAGTTTCTTCTATATATTTTTCAAAGTTAGAGGTGAAAACAGTGACTGGTGCAACGTTGTACAAGTTCTCTCTACTGAATTAGTCTATAATCATGTCACTGTGGGCGATTTGGCATAAATCTTCATTCGAGAATCCAATTGGGGTAAGAATTGTGGCATTGGAAAGAGGACATAGAGGGCTACCAAAGGTCGTAATTTCAGAATTGAAAGATCCGAAATTATAGAGATACATCAGAGGAAATATCGAGCTCCTACAAGGTGAAAAAAGGTGTGTATATTTTTTAAAATGTTTGCTTAATCTTGGTTTGAAAATTTAGTTTGAAGGAATTCAAAGGGAATAGTGAAGCATTATTATCAGTGATTGATGCCTCGAAGAAAGAAAATGGAAACACCTAGTAGGCAACCTAAAAGCTCTAGCATGACTCATGAAGAAGAGGAAGAAATGCAACATGATATATCAAAATTGCGAGACCAAGTGCAACAAGTGTCACTTGCACAAAAATCAATAGAATCTAAGATGGATGGTTTAAAGAAATATGTAGAAGCTAAGATGGATGGTTTAAATACAAGCATGGAATATTTCAATATAGGCATGGAAGATTTGAAGACAGATTTGAAGACAGATTTAACAAAGTTTCTACAAGAAATGCTTACTAACAATGAAAGGGTAGTAAAGGAAACTCATGATGAGAACAAAAGAAATGTTAATCATGATTTCATAGACTCTAATGCTGGATCGAAGACCCACCATATTCCAAAAATTGGTAGGAGGAAGTTTGATGGTAAGGATCCCACAACATGGATATTACAGATGGAGCAATTTTTTGATCTCCATAATGTTCAAAACACACGAAAGGTACATATTCCAACTTTATATTTGGAACCAAATCAGTTTGTATGTTATCAATGGCTTTGCTCTCGTAAACAAATTATCAATTGGGAAATTTTTACGGAAGAATTGACAACACATTATGAGGATACAAAAAGCAACACTTTTTTTAGCCAATTGATAAGTCTCAACCAAAAGGGTTCAATAATGGAGCACATTGAGGAGTTCCAAAAATTGAACATAAGGGTAAAAAAATATTCTAGACGAGCATAGCATTGATGTGTTCATAGTGACTTTAAAGGATAGTATCCAACATGATGTTCACCTTTGAGAACCTGATTCATTAGAGAAGGCATTCAGGTTAGCAAGAAAAATGGAAAACAAAATTATGGCAACCAGGAAGCATACCACTCACAACTATAAATATGGAAGTGTTGTTGCCCCTA